>APFE030539945.1:10540-57479 GCA_000404065.3 Pinus taeda | reverse complement strand
CTGACTCTCTTCTGTTTTCCATAAATGCAATTCTCACAGAAGTCCAAATCAACATTCTTCAAACCTTGCAACAAATTCCTTGAGTGAAGAATCTTCATCCCTTTTTCACTCATGTGTCCAAGCCTATGATGCCATAATGCTGCATCTGCTCCTTTGGAAGTTAAAGCATTAACAGAGTTAGAAATACCATTGCATAAATACAATGTACCAACCTTTTCGCCTTTTGCTATTACCAGGGCTCCTTTGGTGACCTTCCAAGCTTTATCTGTGAAAGTTGTCACACAACCTTCACCGCCTAACTGCCCTGTTGAAATCAGATTTTTCTTTAGATCTGGAACATGCCTTACCTCCTTTAGTAGCCATTGGTTTCCATTCTGCTGTTTTACAAGAACCTTACCCATTCCAACAATTTTACAGGGTTTATCATCACCCAAACGAACTTGTCCAAAATCTCCTTGAACATAGTCATGAAAGTATTTCTTATCAGGTGTGGCATGGAATGAGGCCCCTGAATCTACCACCCAGGAATCAGTAATATTTTCGAAAGAAAGAATCAAAGCATCTTGTAACACCTCACCTGTCACATTTGCTTCATGATTGTTTTCTTGCTGTGAATCTCCTTCTTTTCCCTTCCGAGATCTACAATTTTTCTTTAGGTGTCTTTTCTTTCCGCATTTCCAGCACACTATCCCCGATCTGGACTTGGATCTGCCTTTCCTTGATTTACTGCGATATCCTGAGCTCTTTCCTCTTTCCATTTTTCTTCCTCTAGAATCTGCACTCAAAGCATTTCCCGATGTCTCATTGGAGCTTTTACGTCGCATTTCCTCACTAAGGATAGCACCGACAACATCATCAAACTTTAAAGTACTAGATCCAGAAACGGAGTTACTAATGGCCATTACCAAACCATTCCAACTTTCTGGTAATGAGCACAGGAATAACAGAGCTCTAACTTCATCATCAAAGTTTACCCCTACAGAACATAACTGACTTGTAACAGTATTAAAATCATTTAAATGATTTGCAACAGATCCACCTTCCGACATCTTCATATTAAATAACCTTTTCATAAGAAATACCTTGTTTGAGGCCGAGGGTTTTTCATATAGTTTCTCCAATGCCTTAATCAAACCCTCTGTCGTTGTTTCCTTCGAAATGTTGAAGGCAACTGACACTACAAGGCACAACCTATTGTTTCGAGTGCATTTCTATCCAGAAGGTTCCATTCTTCATCTTTCATACCCGTCGACATCTTTGTTTTTCCGCCCAATGGTAGGTATAGATCTTTATGATACAGATAATCTTTCATCTGCATCTTCCACAACGAGAAATTTTGGCCGTTAAATTTCTCGACCCTAAACTTACCATCTTCCGCCATTGATCCCACTCGAACAAGGAACCCTTCTTTCCTACGAGTTTATGAACCAAATAGACCTTCGGCTCTGATACCAGTTGTTAGAAAATTAAATATTACGGAGCAATGGAACACATAAAATATTGCAGAAATATAAACACAGAAAACGCACAAAACAAGAGAGACACAGATATACGTGGTTCACCCAGTTTGGGCTACGTCCACCTCGAACAGCCAGTCCTTCCTTTCTATTATCCAGCAAAATGAAGAGACACAACCTATAACAAATCCGCTGTAATATCCTCTGTTTTCTCTCACAGTCTCACCTCTCTGTTTCTCGCTCACACAGAATACACATCTATCTCATAGCCTCAAATAAAATACCTCATACAAAGAGAGGGGTTTCCTTCTAGGGAAAAAAACCCTAAACTAAACATAAGTTCTACCATCAGATCATCCGCCTAATGAACGGCCTAGATTGACTAGAAATTACTATACTTTTACAAGGCAAATTTACATCTGTTTTTAGCTTTGGGGGCGCTGCCCCCGAGCCCCCGCCGGGGGACCGCTAGCCCCTGGACCCCCCAGCCAGGGGGGATCGCCCCCCCCGGAACCCCGCAGGGGGGACAAGTCCCCCCCGCGTGGAGGGGTGTACAAAACTTCCTGGGGTATACATCCAACTGAAACAAAGACCTCTGAACAATCATGCTCCACACACAACACAGACTTATACATCAAAGAATGAGACAATGATATTACTATAATACATTGACAATGTCTAGTGCAGAGCACTTCAGTTTAATAGGAAGCATATTTTTTTTATTCAATGGAAAGGGATGCATAGACTTTGAAAACAAATGGAAGAAATGAAAGGACATAGGAAAACAAGAGGACATTCCTAAATATGATAGAAGTAAGAAATTTGAAGTATGCATTCATTAAAGAAGTCAAGAGCTAGCATACACTAGTTGGTAGCATGAAAGCAATGTTTATTTTAAGAAGTCAGAAACTACTGATAATTATTTTTGATGATTATGATCTCATTACATTCTTACTTATTAATTCCATCATTCAATAATTACACAGAAAACATCAACAAATTGCACATAAGTCAGTAGATTCATAAATAGACAACCACGCAAAGAACACAAATATTTTTACCTTGGGAAAATCCACAATGGGGGAAAACCAAACCAACCATTTCCTTAGAGGATCAATGCAACAAGAGATACATCAAAGTCAACTAACTAGACCAACCACAAAAGGCCAAGCTAGCCCTCCATCATTCTTTCCAAAGAAGCTCTGCAAAAAAGTCAAGAGATTGTCCTCCAAATTTGCTTCTGAATTTTCATTGTGCCACAATGATTAACCTCTTTCAATAGAGGTCAACAATAGGATTATTGGCCCCCTTTCCACAGGGCTAAGCCTCAAGGTCTCAACCCTCTTTCCACAGGGCTATAACTTAGGGTCTAGGCCCTCCTTCCACAGGACTATGTCTCAGGGTCTCGACCATCTTTCCACAAGGCTATGCCACAAGGTCTCGACCCCCTTTCACACAGGGATATGCCTTAGGGTATTAGCCCTTTTCAGCCACATGAGCCTCATCCTTTTTTCCTAAGGAAACCAACACTTTTGCCTTAGGAAACTTTCCCTTTTTACCTTAGAAATCCAGCACTTTGCCCCAGGAAAATTTTCCTTTTATGCCTCAGAACAATGAGCTTGAGATTAGATCTAAATTGTGTCTTTTTTGGGAGTGAATAGGTTGTATTTATACTTGTTTATCCATGTGAAGGTGTGTGTCTTTTGGGCACACCGGTTTGTCATTTTGAGGGCCATTTTTTTTTCTCACTCTTTGATGAGCTTTATAAAATTTTCTTCTTGAATACAAAATAAATATTTTTCATGCAAGAATGAAGAACATGGTTCATGTTTTTATTTTGTAACTATTACAATGTGCAATTAATACATTATCAATATTGACCATAGCTCAAAATCTAACAAGCAAGACTTGAGAAGATTCTCTTGTTAAAAGGGAAGTAGCTCACATTTTCCTTAGATGGAAGGGTTATACTAGATTTGTGAATGATATAGGAATCTCATGATTATATGAGACCTCTTACTTTTGATGATTAAAAAATAACTCATGAAGTTGAAGGAACAAGGAATTTCTTTCAAGATGGAAGCATAATGTGACCTTGAGAATCCTAAATTGATTCACTACTACTTGGGACTTGGCATAAAACTATTGAGATTTTACTTGGTAAGGATAAGATTATGATTAAGATCCTCTAGAAATTTAGGACAACAAATTGTAGACCCGTGAATACTTTTGAAGAGTCCCAAAATTGTTAAACAAATAGCTGATTGTTTCCTTGATACATTTAATTTAGTGGTACATTGATTGGGATGGAAATAATAATATGAATGATGTACTACTGGTGGTTGTTTCTAATTGGGATTTTCTATGGTTTCTTGGAAGAGCATGAAGCAGAATTATGTTGCACTAAGCAATGAGGAGGTAGAAGATACATACATTTGTGTTGTTGAGTAGTTTGACTTTGTAAAATTTTTGATGGACTTTTTAATGACATATAGTATTCGATCATGATACTTTACTGTATGAAGATTGTTAGAGAACCTGGTTTTTCATGGAAGGCCAAAAGGACATTATGGTTCAAGATGTGATATAGATGGGAGCCAAGAAACTACAAAAATATGTCCATGGATGAAAAAGTACTTTATATAAGGGAAGTATGAGTACTTCGAAGACAAGCTTGGGCTTGTGGATTACTCATCCCAGATTGAGAGAGAGTGAGGATAGAAATCTATTTCTCCATGTGCCATGTACTATGGCCAGGACTAACAACCATAAGTCAAGACTAACAACCGTAAGTCAAGTACATGGGAACATATAAGAAGAATGGTTGATTGGATAAGAATCTTGGATTGACATTCTTGATTCATGTACTGTGGTCAATTAGGATTAAAACCCAAAGTCAAGTACATTGATCCAATGAAAAGAATGGTTTGGTGGACTGACATTTCCTTGTTACAAGTAGAAATGGTCTAATGGAGGACATACTCTAGTGAAAATAGGTGGAGTATGTGCCTCAAAGAGGTAATGTGGTGTCCTATTGAATGCCTCCTAACGTTGTGCTATGGTCTAGTGAATAGATAGAGCTTACTTGTCAAGGCCTTAGTAATTTGAAAATATTGGTTATGATGATGTTCTCATTGATGATGCTTACCAATTTGGATCCTTTCTTATATGAATAACTCCCTAGTTAAGAGGGAGTGTTGAATTTGTAACTAGGTTCAATATTCATAATGTATATTTATCAATAATGTATTTACTATATTTTTTTCAAGCATGTTCTTCATGCTAGTGTACAAAATAATTTGTTTTTGAGTCCAAAGAAAATTTGTTTTTATTATGTCCCATTTGGAAATTTAAAAGAAAGACAATTTTTATTTTTAGTCATAAGTCCACAAAATGACCAAGTCGACCCTCCTTGGACAAGTTGGCCTAGTCGTCCAAGTGGCACCTATTTGAACCTCCTAGACAACTATATATAAAAAAACAAGTTCGATCTACTTAGAGCTCATTTTAGTTCAACACAATAAGAAGCACACCTGAACCTAGAAAAGGAGAAGCATAAGTTGAGTCAAAGGAGAGAGAAGATATGACATAGACTAGACGAATATTCCCACTTGATCGAATCATTGACTAGTACAAGCTCACATGTGTGGAAGGATAGTTTTTTTTGTGTAAGAGGCCGAAAAGTTTGAGAAAGTTGTAGGATGAAATTTGGCCCTATTTCTAGTTCGAAAGTTTTGAAGTTTGACCAAATTTGAAGTTGTTTAACCAACGTTGAATTTGAATTTTGGAGGTGACTTGAAGGAGGGTTTGAATTGGAATTTTGGTGGTAGTTTGGTATTGGTTTTGGACCGGATATCTCTCTTTTTAATATGATTCTATAAAGGAAAGGACTGTTGGGTTTTGCCCTAGATTCTAGCCTAATTTTTGGTGTCTCTTGTCTCATTGTGATCTCTACCTTTCTTGAATAATTGAAAATTTGTATAATTGCATGATGAAGAAGACATAAGAAGGAATAAGAAATACATCTAATATTCACAACTAATTATCAAGAAGAGGAATTAAGTGTTAGACTATATTGCACTTGGTTTCTCAACAACTTTGAGGTCCAACCATTGCAAATCTTGGACAAGAAAGTTAAAGTGCTTCATAATCAAGCAATCACCTTGGTAAAGGTGCAATGGATCCATTTTTACTGTGAATAAGATGCTAGATATGAGCATGAAGATGCAATGAGGGAAGAATATCTTCACCTTTTTGTAAAATCATGTATGTGTAAATAAGGGGGAGGGGTATGTAACATACCAACACAACCTCTAGATTGTAAATAACACATACATACAAAACTTAGGGTGGTGAGTCAAGAATTAATTTTAGGGACCAACATGCCCATGTCCATGTATGTGTATATGTTTTGCAGCCAGATTTTCCATGCACATATGTTTTTATTTGTTTTGAGACAAGAGAGCCTGGTTTTGTAAATATGAAATTTCATGCACATTAAAAAGAAACATATTACTACTGCAAATCAAGTCAAATTAAAATAGTATGGGGGGATAAGAGACAATGTGTATTAAAAGGAGGATTCTTATGACTTATTTTTTATTAAAGTGAACATGTTTATAACATAAGCCAATTAAGTGACTTATGGGGTGCCAAGTATCAAAGGAATAAAAATAAGGATGTTGGTACTATGGAGGGGGAGATTACCAAGTATGTTGTAGCGGGAGCTCTTAGATCCATAATGCTATAAAAATCCCTGGCCTATAGAGTTAGAAAGACTAGAGGTAGTGGCAAAACCTGAGGGACTACTAGTGTTGAGAAGAGGGTTCATTACTTGTGTGTGGGGCTGATGGGGGATGTGAGCCTGGAGTTTGGAGGCTGCTAAGGTTTCATATGAGGTACTAAAGGGTACTTGGATGCTCTTGAGGGTAGTTGGAACTCCAAGAGTTACAGGACTTTGAGAACATCCTTGTATGGATGAGTTAGACACCTTGGAGGTAGTGAGATAGGGTTAGGGACTGCAAGTACAAAGAAGGGGCTACACTACTTGGGTGTGTGGATGATGGGGAATGTGAGCCTAGAGGTTGGAGGATTTTAGGGTTTGCTAACTTTGCCCAGTTTATTTATGATGTTATACATGTAACTAGTTGTGGGTGAGTTATAGCTCCATGGAGTTGAAGCCCCAACTCAAGGGTGACTTGTTGTTGAGAGAACATGAGTAGTGTGGTCTATGAATGGGAGGAAAGTTTGAGGTCTACAACTAGTTGGTGAAAATAAATATAAGTATTTACTTTCTATGATTATTTATTTTATGCCACAATAAACCATGTTGTTTTGTGAACAACATGCGAATAAAAATTTAAGGTGGTTAATTGTGCAAACATATGCTTGTATATGAATTACTAAATTTTAGAATGCACTCAAACATGCATAAAAATCTTATAGGGAATAAAATGTAAAGGGAATTCCAAAAAACAAAGGTTACAGTGGCAATGAGAAAAGAGATATGTCTTAGCAGGTGGGTGGAGGCATTATGAGCATTAAAGAAAATGGATTTTTTTAGAAATCCAAGTTATAGAGGGTCACAAGGGTAAGGGTATGCACTAGTTGGTAGTTGGATTCCACCAGTTGGTGGTTAGGGAATGTTACAAGTAAGCCCAAGTGTTTAGTTTCCACCTTTGGCATTAACATCAGTAGCACCAAATTTCCACAAAATAGGTAGCAATCAAGAACTGAAGCAATCAAGCAAAGGAAACTCTAAATATTTATTCTCTCTAGAATTCATATCATCATTGTAATCCACATCTCCCACTTTCTTAGGATAAGAAATTAGGATCTAAGTCATGGGGAGTTATTAGAGGGCCTATTTGACTTAGTCAACTAGACTTGACATTCAAACTTGGTTGACTATCTAGTTGAAGAGTAAGTCAGTTGTCCTCACGAGTTAAGTCAATTGACCAAGTCAAAATGTAAGATGGTTGATTGAATCAAGTAGTTAGAAAATTGTAATTACTTGGTAACTAAAATTATAAGATATAAATAAGCATGACATAAAAGGGGGAAGAGAGACTATTATGTAACAATTACGGTACATTAATACAATTTCTTATTATTTGATATCCCACTACTTATGTTATCCTTCCTTTCTCTCATCTATGTGTGTATATATGTATGCCAATGTACGTATATTTATTTATTAATTGGTTCACTACTGGTAACTCTATAAAATTCCCTAGATTACAACACAATTCATTATTTGAAATTGGATAGATGAACTTTATATCTAGAAGCTTTTGTAATTCTTCTTTCACAATATCCTTTAGTGTAGGGTTCATTATTGTTTTGGGTTTTTTGATGGGTTTATGGATTTCCTTTATGTAAATGTGGTGAGTATAGATAGAGGGGTGGATAACTTACATATACCTATAATCCCATGCAAAGTATGCAATAAGTTTTTTAAGACAATGACTAGTTCTCACTCTTGATTAATAGAAAGGGTGGTGTTAATTTTCAACATTTTAGATGGTAAAATTCTATAGTTTTGGTGTGAGGAATATCACATTTAGAACTATGTACTTCTACCCATAAATTATCCCTTTAATCAGTAGATATTCCCTATGGTTTATCATTGTTCGAACCATTTCTATGCATGGAAACAGGGAATTGAGTTTGGAGAAAATTAGAAATCAGAGCGTCTTAATCAACTTGCCTTCAACACGGGGATTTCTCAATTGTGAAAATGGGATAGGTCTAATCAATAATAGGATATTATTCTTCTTCATCTTACACACACATTACAATTTCTACTTCAACCAATGGATGGGTAGGAGGGTAAAAAATGAGTTGATTTTGGGACTACCCAATGGTTATTATCATATTACCAACTCCAAAATTGATATAGGCCTATGTAGTTGCTAGTCAAGGTGTGCCTAAAATGAGTCGATACCCATTAAAATTTTATTTGGTTACAAGATTAGAAAATTAGTGGGATATTCTCGTGAGTTACTGGAGACCATGACATCTTCTATTTTTCCCATTGGTTCCACTATCCACAAGTTGAAGTACTATAGTGGTACACCTTAAAGAGTTTTGGAGATTAGTATTTAGCATTGTGTCCTTGGTCATGATGTTAATGGAAAATCCTAGGTCAATCATATTATTACATATTGGAGTTTTGTTAATATGGACATCTACATCGTGTTACCTATATCCAAGTATTTAGGGACACTCATTCTCCCTAACATGAGGTATGCAAGTTGTCCCATGACATTTATGGTAGGGGCATCCTTTCTCTTCCTCACAGGCCTCTTAATACATATTTATTTAATGCATTTGTTATATAGGGTACATCTTTTATAGCCTATAAAAGAGGAATTTTAACACAAAATATTTTTAGTTCTCCTAAAAGCTCAATTTCTTATGTATGCTTTTCCTTGGAGATCAGTCTTTCAAGATAGGGTGGGAGTTGTGGAGCTTATTGGGGAGTAGGTTCCTTCCTCTCTCCTTCTATGTCTTCTATTTGAGGGGGATTAGGAGGATCTCGTAGTACCTACCTAATGTAAGTTTAATCTCTTGCACTTCTAGGGAATAAATTTGGTATATTGTCTCAGTGTTGTAAACAGGTTGAACCTACTTATTGTTAGGAATAATCTTAGGTAGAGTAGGAAGTTTAAAGTTACTTTGGAGGTGTGTTATTCTAAGGCATACTAGGTTGTTGAGGTTGAGGAATCAAAGTTGGTGGTTAAGCTACCAGAGGCCTCAACCCTTGTGAAGGGTTGCTCCACTGAGGATTTTTATTTTGGGATTGTTGATAATGAGGAGAAATGGGGTGATTTGGGTATTACACTACGTACACATTGTCAAAGTAGGTAGGATAGGTTGGAACCAATACCAGGATTGAAATTGTAAATTATAAACATTTAAATACTATGGAGGGTTTTATTTCATACGTTGTTGGAAGGGTGTTAGTGTTTTTGGCCTCTTTCGATTGATGAAGCACAATGACTCCATACTTCCTTCTACTTCTTGGTACATTGATTTGAGTCACAAAAATCAAGGGCATTTAACAATGGGGTTAGTTTATTCACAAAGAGCATAAATTTCTACATTGTTAAGTGGAAATTAATTTTAAGGGTGTCTTCTGGTGCACTTTGGACAAAAAATGGTCAATGCCCTTTTTGCCTCTTCTGGCTTCTTCTTAGTCTGCAATGTATCCATCTATATAGCTAATGTGTGTAAAATTTATATTTTTATATATTCTAATCCCCCCCGCCCCCCATTTCATTATTTGTGAGGACAAAGGAGGAAGGAGAACAAATTACCATGCTCCTACCACATCTACCTCTATTTTTTCTTTCTCTACAATGGTTCTAAACTATTTACTTGATTTATACATAATCCAACATATAATAATCTCCATTAGTTAGGAGGTTGAGTGTCACCATCAGATCTCCCCTTACTCCTCTTAGCAAAACAAGTTTTAGTGTATCTTCATCCAAGGTACAATTATGTTCCTTCTTGTAGTTGAGTTGGAATCTTTATATAAAATCATCCAAGGAATCACTTTGAATATTTTATCCCTAGTGTCTCTAGTTCCAAATTAGTCTTTGTACTTTTTTCCTAAAGTTTTGCTTTATTTGTTCCCAATTGGTGATGTTGTTCCCTTCTAAAATTATGAACCATATTAAATTTGAGTCCTTTAAAGTGGAGGGGAAGAGTTTCAATTTCTATTAATCAATAATGTAATCATAGGTTTTGCATGCTACAATAAACTCAAATAAGAAGGTGTTAGGATCTTTTGTACTTAGTACATAGAAATGGGGAAGTAAAGATGGGTTGATATTTTTCATTTTTTCTTTTCCATTGGTTGCTCAGATAGGGATTTCAAAACCCTTAAACTAGTCTTCATCTTCGACCATTTTGTAGTGACATGGAGAAGTACTCTCTTCTGAGAGGGTTTCATAATATATAACTTACCTTTCCAAAAAATCCTCAAGACCTTCTTCACTAGCTAAAGAGAGTGATTCACAATTAACTAATTGTTATTGGTTGCTACTTCATTGCTCATAAGTAAGGGATTTGGGTAAATAAAGTGTTATCACCAAACATTTGATCATCTAGCTTAATTTACTAGATGGATTGAAGTACACCATGTAAAGCCAATTATACGATAGTAAAATTGCTTTCACTGTGAGAAATTACTTAATAAACCAGCTTTGTTAAGTAATTTATAGTTAAACCCATGAAGAATAATTAAATAAATTACTATTTATTTGATTTTATTCTAGGAATAATTAATTAAACCATTGTTCAATTATTGTTCCTTGTCATATTTGAACCAATCATGAAAAATAAATAGATAAATCATTAATTATCTTATTTTTCTCTAAGAATAATTAATTAATCACTAATTAATTATTATTCTTTGTTAAATTTGACTAAATCCCTTAGGAATAATTACATAAATCCTTATTTATTTGTTATTCCTTAACTAATTCCTTGAGATGATAATAAATCATTTATTTATTTATTATTTCTAAATAAAAGTTTAAATACTTTTTCCCTAACCAAATATAATAAAATATTCCAAGTGGTTATTCCAAGAATGGGATCAATAATTTTTTATTATTTCTCATTATTCGAGGATAACTCAATATTTTGTTATAAATAGAAGGGTTTTCCATTCATTATTCACTTTTGATTATTTTAATTGTTGCACTCACTACTGTAACTTTGATTATTTTCATTGTCACATACCATATTTTTGTTGGGTTTACACATTATAAAGGAGAGAGACTCTACACAAGTTGAAGATGTTTGAGGATAGCCAAGGACCCATCCCATAGAGGGAGACTGGTAACATCTATTTGTTCCCTTCATGGGTGTTATAATAAAATTATTCTTTGTATATCTGGTTTCCATTGGATGATTGGAGTTATTATTCTTTCTTTTTGTTGTTTAACTATGATTGTAGCATAGATCCAGACTTTGGCAAGTTTTGTTTCTATAATTTGTTGCAGATCTACAATGTTTAGCATCCATTTATATTGTTGAGATTGTTTGTCATCCACAATATTAAGTGGGTTCTTTTCGTACATCTTTGAGAAGAAAACACTACAACAAAATTGGCGACTCCACACCATTTATACTTCAGATCCAGAAACCTAGGTGACCTTCAGTTTTTGGCTTAGGGTTTCTTCTCTTTTCAATTCTATTAATGTTTCCTAGTTTTTAACCCTAGATCTGTTAAATTTATGACTTTGCAAGCTTTATGGTCGTTTCCGTAGGTCACAGGAAGCAACCACAACAAAGGCGACAATTTTTCTCGAGATTTGTTGATTGGGATCCACAGAACAAAAATCGCACTTTTTGGCTGAAAAAGTGCAATCTAGAGGCCAGAGTGCACTTATCAGCCCAAAAAGTGTGATCGCAACTGGAAAATGGGTAAGTACCTGCGATTTCTGGGTTTTAGGGTTTTTCTCAGATATGTTTCTAGGTTTTGCAGAGAGTTGTCTGTTGGGTTGTCTGACCTCTGTCTCATCCTGCTTAGGCCTTGACATACTCTAATTTACTCGTTGAAGTCAAATTTAGCCCCCCTAGGGCTTCTAGTACACTTCCATGTTTATAGGAGGAGTTTAGTTGAGTGAGTAGTCTGAGTTTCTATAGTGCTTTCAACCACATTTTCCACATCTATACCCTTCTGTTTTAGATCTATAAATATAGGTTGTCACCATCCATAGTTTCATTTTAAACCTTGTTTGGACATTGGCCTTAGGGCCCCATTAGTTTCCCTAGGTGTTTCACCCATCTCCCTATCTTTTTGCAGCGATCTTCCTCTTTGGTTTTTTGTTGTTACTGTACTACTTTCTAGCAGCTTAGTGTCACTTGATCCCAGTCACACCGACACTTAGATCTCTTAACCGTTTCAATGTATTTTCCATCGATTTAGCCACCAACCAGCACAGTGTTTGCAAACCCAGTTTGGGTGGGGTTTAGTTAATTATTTTTCTGTTCATTTTATTTTCAGTTTATTTTATTTTCAGTTTATTTTCAGCAAGATTTTTTCTTTTTTACAAACATGATCTGGGCTTAATCAATAAATACACTTGCACACACAAGCACACCTTAAGTGAAGGGCACTTGGTTTACACTGCCAAGCCAAGAATTAACATAATAAATTTATCTCCCCTCATCGAGACAAAGGCATATTGTTGATCTCCCTTCACCATGTACGTGGCATGTGTATCTTACCACCATTGTGCTACCAAGGAGTTTGTCACAGAGACTATTAGACCTTCACCCCCAATTTCTGCTTGGGCATATTACCCATCCTTGCCGAGTTCAAGTTCATAGCCCTCCGAGTCCCCATACCAACTCTTCTCCTGGTTAATTTGATTCCTCATTTGATTCTGAGCCTCCTTCACCACATATTGTCACCATGTCTGGACCCACAACTGGTGGAGGAACCCAACCTCGTGTTTTCTTTGGTTCTATCCCTATGGTCACATCAAGCAAAACAGTGTCAAGAACTGTTCCAGCAGCCCCCATGCTCCCCTTTATGGCTAGGTTAATTCTACTAGATTTTAACTAGTTGATAAATGACTCCATACACTACGATGTTGGTTGGCCTTCTATGCTAACTAAGCTTCCCTCAAACATCCCAAATTTTGAGGGTAATGCTAAAGAGGATCCTACCAACCATGTTCAAGCCTTCCACATGCGGTGTTCGTCTAACTCCATTACCGATGAATCCATTCGTCTTCCACTTTTCCAACGCATGCTCACCAGAGATGCTGCAAAATGGTATGTAGACTAGCCCGCCACATCTCATTCTATTTTTGAGACACTTGTTAAAGCATTCCTTTCATATTTATAGTTACCTCTCCGGTACAACATTGGTACAAATCCATTAACCTCATTCCATCAGTCCTCCACCGCTCGCGTATTCGACCGTGTTAAAGAGTGGCGTCGAAGGAGGAGCACATGTCATGCCCTAGCTTTCGAAGACAGTCTCCATCTAGATTGGTTTCTTAGGAGCATTTTAGCACCCATTGGAAAAGAAGTTGTGTCCCATTTTCCTCAGACCGAGGAAGAAGCTCTCCAAACCACTCTTAGATATGACCTAATTTATGCACAATCGGGTTATGTCTATACCATCATTTTAGACCTCCCTCGTCCTGGAAGTGCCAATGCAATGGGGGCATCTCATGCCATTGACAGTATCATTGGAACCCTTTCACATCCTTCACCATATACTCAACAAAGTTATCGTTATCCACAGGGGGGCACCAGTTCCTCCAAAACTTATTCCCCTCTTGCTAGCAACATGTTTTCAAGACCCCAACATGTCTACCAAATTGTTGCTCCTCCTTATGCACAATCGAGCACTCCAGCTGCTCAAGCATTAGTGTCACAGCCTCCCATGCATCCTCAGCCCCAACAACGATCGCCCCCTCAAGACCAAGTGTTTGGGTAAAAAACTGTGACAAATCCCCAAAATTCAATGAAAAATAATAAGGGGAAGGGTAACAAGGGTAACCAAGGTAAATAAAGTAATCAACCTAGTGAACCCCACAGGAACCAACCTTACACCAACAACCAGCAACAAGACAGTCAACCCAAGCAGAACGAGGCTATTCGTACGAACAAGCCTTATGCATGTTGTGGTGTACATGGCCATTATACACATGAGTGCCCCTCTCTTACCCTAGATGCGCCAAATGTGGGAAGCTCAAGCAGCTTTTAGAGGTCAACAATTCCCTCAAAATCCTGCACCATCTCAACTAGTAGTGCTTACAAATCCTTTCGTTCAACAAGGATTTGTTGCTACTCAACCTTAACTAGGTTAAGCAGCCCATTGCTATGGGGTAACATTCACGGGATGAAAACTATCCTTGAAAGTTTTCCCGGGACCTTCGACAGATCGTAAGGTTATCTGCAAAAGCTACTTGCTACACACATGTTCATCTGTCATGCATATATTGAAAGAGTATGGAAAGAGGATCACATTTGGTTCTTTCTAGGTTCACTTGGGGATCTCTGTGTGGTAAGAAGAATTCCTCCTAACCGTCTCTAAGATGATTCTTGCACAAAATAACAAAGCAAACCAATCACAGTATACACTTCTGACAATTAATGCAAGAATCTATAACAAACATGTATAAATGTATAACTTATCTACTCAACACAACAAGCATCAGAATGAACAAATAAATGCACAATATCACCAACACTTTGGAGTAGGGAACACAACCCAGTCCTATATTCAGAATAGAAGAGTGATTACAACAACCCTGTTGTATCAACCTTCCTTATCCCTTCTTCCTCTCTCTCTCTCCTTCTTTTAGCTAGAGATATAACAATGCTGGCTGCCAATATGGCATAGAGCATATCCAGTGTCATAATAGATGATCCTGAAATGGTTGTCTTCAAAGAACAATATCACGGCTTGGGAGAGGAAACAAGGCTGAATGATGCAAGCCTCTACCCAAGATCTTGATTCTTGCTTCACTGAACAACATAGATTGGTACATGTGATAAAATGAGTTGATGTCGAACATGCATGAAATCATCTGATTACCAGCCAATAATGGAGATTGTTAACGGATGCGAGGAAGGCCATCGATAATGGTGATGGTCTCCAAGATGCACAATGAAAACTAGCGAGTGTGAAATATTTTTTGTCATCGAACACTCGTAGAATCACTTAACCAGGAGCCAATGATGAAAACCCGTGATCAAGCACAGGGTAACTTGTCACTAATGTCTACAAGCACTAAGGCACTAAATGTGTTTCTGGGTTATCTTCCTAGATAGAGTGTTGAAGTCGATAGGAAGGAACCTGTCGAAAGGTAGGCAATGACGTGTCCTACATCAGTCAACACAAAACCAGACAAGGATGATTTTATTTTCTAAATAATCTTTTGAGTTTTTGGGTATAAACAATGGAGGGCATGATGAAAGGATATGTAGGGTCAGTTGATCGAGGAAACAAGTAGGGACCCTTGAAAAATAAAAGGCACAACAACAGTTTTAACCAGACAGCACTAGACTCATGAACACTACAGAGTGTTTAAGATATGGAGATGCAATGGCATCAGGGTATATAGGCTAAAAACTTATAGGTTGGTAGGGTTTATATTGAGAGGCTATCAAAATTATGGTTTATCTAAGGGAGTGCCATGTTTAAGGGAACTTTTGCTGCCAAACCATGCTTTAGGATATGGTTGTATTTCCACTTTCCCCATCTGATTTTTAATGAGTCCAGATGTGTAAACTCATCGATATTTTCATGTTTAGAGAGTCTGAAAAGGATCACAAAAAGAATGACTCTTTTCCCTATCTGATTAGTTTAATGAGTTCAGACAGGAAAACTTGACAATTTTTTCATCTTTTAAGAGTCTGAAAAGTACCGTAAAAAGAATGACTCTATATCTTGTCTGTGTATTTAAAGAGTCCAGACTAGACAACTCGGTGATCTTTTCATTTTTAGAGAGTTTGAAAATATCATAAAGAGAGAATCCATGGTGGTCCCTTTGTCATAGTTGTTAAATGGGTGCGGCAAAAGGTTAATAGTATACCTGTATCGGTTACTTTTCTGTATTTAATTTATGGACCCGGATAAAGAGAAACCTTTTTCCAATAGATGTTGATCTCATTTTGTTACGAGTACGAGGCAGCGGACTAAACTTGTGTTTTTTCGTGACACTTTAACGGGGTCAGTAACAAAAACTCGGTATTTTTCATTTTTTAACGAGCTTGAAAAAAGTACCTAAAAGAATGCTCTGGTTATCTTTATCATGTTTAACGAGTAGCAAGACACAACTCGGGATTTTTTCAGTTTAAAGAGAGAGAAAAAAAGTGCCTAAAAAGGATGCTCCGTTGGTCTTTTTTAGTTTATGCGCTGGAGCAAGATCAAAAAAGAGGTGCTCAGAGCATCGTTTGCATATATTTAATGAGTGAAAATGATGAAAAACTCGGGGATGTTTGTATTGTTTAAAGATCAATAAAATATCCCAAAAAATTGTTTTACAGATTGTGGTACAGGTGTTTAATGAGTCCTACTACAAAAACTCATAGATGTTTATATTTTTTAAAGAGCGATAAAATGCCTCCAAAAGTTCTCTATTTATCATTGCATAGTTTTAATGAGTGCAAGGACAAAATCTCGGGGATGTTTATATTTTTTAAAGAGAAATAGAATATCCCTAACAGTGCTTTATTCATCTTTGTAGTAGTTTAACAAGCCCAAGGAAGAAGACTCAAGTTTTTTTGAATTAACGAGCAAGAAAAATACCATAAAAAGAATGCTCCATCTTTCTCGATCTTATGCTTGACATTAGAAGGGTCTATGCCATGCATTTCCTCATAAGACCAAGGAAAAACATCGCGGGAGTGCCTAAATGGGTAGGTGAAGCTCACAATTTCCTCAGGATTGTGATTGGCTCCACTCTGTATGTTGTCCACGATGCTTGTCATGATAGAAATATTGGGGAGCAATGTTTGTGAAATATTGCCCTTGATTCCTTTTGAGTCCAAAATTTGGATAGTCGTATATGGTGAGGAAATGATTTCATGTGCATTAGGTGACAGGATTTGAAGAGGCATCATGTCCGAATCAGATATCGAAACATGATGGTGCGGATCCTCCCAAGGTCGCTCTTCTAACCTCGTGATCTCTCTAATAGCTTCACCCACCGATAGGACTTGATTGAGTAGATCGAAAGAAGGAGAGGTTATGGGAGGAGAAGTGTTACCATTGGCTGAAACCAAAGTGACCAGAGATTCAGATGCAATTTGAATGGCTTGGTAGGCCGATTCAGCTGGTGACAACGACATTTTCTATCCATATGTGTCAATGTTTGAAGGAGCCGGTAGGATCCATGGATCGATCTATTCATGAGGAATAGATGAAAGCGTGTTGATCATCTATGGAACCTTGGGAAATTGAAGAGGGAAACAACCCATGAGGGAAGAAGCCTTCAATAGACTAGTATCGATACTAAGTAAGAGTCAGTTCCACCTCCTACTAGGGGTACGGAGCCACTTGGTAATGGTGAATAATCAGTGGTGTAGAAAGACAATTGATCCACTGTAATAACCTTTCCATCCAATGGAAATTGGATGATGCGAAAGATAGTAGATATGACGACCATCATGGCATATGTCCAACTGCGACCCAACAACAAACTATAGTCAAGTTTCTTGTCCACGACTTCTACGTCCACCGTTACTATTTTCCTAGCCAAAGTGATGGGAAAACTAGCTAAGTATCCTTTTGGGATGAAGGTGTGGCCGTTGAAAGCTTTAAGGGAGTTCGACAACAGGAAGAAGGTTGGGGAACCCAAGGTGAGCCAACATGAAGCCGACATGACACAGGTCAAAGCACCTTCGTCGATGACAGTTCAGTGTATACCTTTACCTTTCGAAGTGATATGCACCTAAAATGCAAGCTAGTGGGAAAGGGGAGGTTTACACTTGTCCATGTCGAAAATAACAAGCATGGAATCCGTAGGGTCAATACCCCCGATAGATGAAAGCAAAGATTTCCATTGGCTGGGGCATGCTTGTAATACTTTGAGTGCTGACATAGCCAACGGCGCTTGCGCCAAATCCTATACGATGTTTTAGTGTTGGGCGGCATGTGCAGATGTATTGTGTGTTGTGTGTCAAAGTGCCCCCATGGGGGTTTGAATTACAAAGTCCTCAACTAGCCTTTCGATTTGCAAATCATTGGGCGGTGATGGGTTTTGACCTGCAGATGGTTCTGCTGCCGGAGCGACAGGAGCTCCATAAGATTTGGCTCTTGTGGTGAGATCTACCATTCCAAATGTGTAAACAGTAGAACTCCCTTCACCAACAGAAGGAGATTAAAAACCATCGCTACCCCCTAATGTGGGTTGTGGTTGGTTGGCAATGAGATTTTGCTGTTGTTGATTAGGAAAAGGATTTCTAAGGACAGCATGTGCCTTACCAGAATATTTCTTGGTAAGGTAATCTATGCATTCTTGAAGATGTGGACAACGCCAGGTTACATGATCTTCAAGACAAAGTTTGCACGAATGGGTGGTGCCTTTATCCTTTTCCATATTAGTAGGTGCAGTGGCCTTCTGTTTTGGGTTGGGCTTCTTTATTGACTGCTCCTCAAAAGGAGTGGTCTTTTTCTTTTTCTTCTTTTTCTTACCACTAGATTTCTATGTAGAATGTACAGAGTTTATCGCAATGATAGGAAGAGCAGTCGCTTTGGTAGAGGGGTCCACTGCCAGCTTGGCAATGGAACCACTGAGTTGTTTTACAGCGAGGGGTTACTGGGAGCATAGGGGATAATTTCGTAGAGAGTGACAGAGTGTGAATAGATCAAATCTAAGTGCTGGGCACGACGTATGGATTGGTCCTCTATGATCACACCACCTAGAGCGACATCTCTAGTGATTTGTGGGAGTAGCGACTTACAGAACTAGTTTGTTAAGAGAAAATCAGGGATGGGAGCTTTGACTAACCTCCACCTATGTCTCCATTCATGGATATGATCAGAGATGTGGGTGGTGGTATCCTGACGAAACGAAGTAAGGAGCTTTATCCCTGTCTCATAACGGATAGGTAACTGAAATTGCTTTAGGAACTCTATCGCTAAAGTGTTAAAGGTATTCACTGACACATGTGGTAACTCAATATATCACTTTGCAGCATTGCCAATGAGGGTGCAGGGAAAAAGACGTAACTGGAAACTGTCATCCACCATAGAGTTAGAAACACACCATAGATGGTAGGTGGTGATGTGAGTGCTTGGATCCTCCCCTTGTTTTTCGTCGAACTTACGAATGTCCATCGGTATTTTATGCTGGATCAGTAGCCATTATAGGTTATGGTAGATGGGGTTGTTTGTCAACTTGTATAAGTTGGGGATATCCAATGTTTCCATAAAAGGCAAATTGTTGGGTGCCCCTGACTCAGACCATGGTGCTGACAGGTGACCTGAGGAGCTCTATGCTCCTCCCATTGTTTGGTTCCCCATGGTGTACATGGGTTGCATGATGTATCAGTTGCTTTGCGGTACGGTTTTGTAGATGGGATTGCCATGGGGATTTTGATAATGGGGTATGAAGTTGTCCCCAGTATAAGTGGTGCCCCCTTGACTCATCTAAGCTTGTGAGTAGGGTGCCCCCATGGTTTGGGTGGGAATCCCTTGTGGATTCCCAACTAACATAGAACTAACTGTATGGCTTTGATTGACAGAGGGTATTACTCATGTCAATCAGTGACTATCCATGCATGCCTGAGAATGGCGAGGGACCTGTGACATTCCCCGCCACCATGTGCATATTGGGAGCTGCCCCAGATGTTTGAATCTAGGGGTTATAACTGTACATTGGCGGCTGACCTTGATTTTGGTAAACTAGGACCATGCCCATAGTGCCGCATTGAGTGTTATATGGAGCATTATATGTGTCACCAGTCGAACGTATGCTTTGGCACACCATAGGAGTGGAACCTGGCATTTGTTGGGTTTCGTTGATAGAGGGTGTTATGTGAGTTGCAGTACCTGGGATGAACGGAGTTGCGGGGTTACACATTACCTGTGTTGTAATGACCATCGACTGGGGAGGTGGTAGAGGACCAACAGTGTCTCTATAATTCCACGACCCGTTTGGCGCTGACTGGATAGATGGGAAAGTTCCACCTAATGAAGAAGAAAGTACTGGTACTACGGGAGTAACTACAGGGTCTGATAGATTTGTAAGAGGATTGTTAAAATGAGGAAGAAATCCTTCCATAAAGAAATCCTCTAGCAATTCAGAATCGTCAGTTGTCCACATAGAGCCCGTGTGTGATTTAGGAGACTGATTCCTCGAAGATGAGGAATCCGAGTCAGTGGATCTTGGCAGATCCTCCACAATGAGTGGAGGAAGTCCTAACAATCGTCTAGATTGATGGTGAGGGCCGGATGTAGCCACAATGATTGGTAAATTTTATCAGATAAATTTTAAGGTGACATTCTTTAAGTCTCAAAAACGATAGCACTCAGGTACCTAAAAAGAAAAAATACACTAAAAATGACAATCAACAAACAAAGTGAAATTACCTTGTTTGATAAACACTGATTACTAGAGATGAAACCCAGTCCCTCAATGAGTAACAAAGAAGGATAGCCAAATGTACGGTTATAGTTACTTTTGAGCTTCATCTAAACCTCAGATTGAGGGGCTAAGTACTATCGTGAAGATGAGCACCCTTCCAAAAAATGAAGACAAAGTAGGTCCATCCATTTGAGGTACCAGGACAGCAACTCGTCACAGTCACCTTAGGTAAGTACCTAGAAGTATTGGCCACGAGATATACCTCAAATCATAGGCATTACCAGGGGATACATAGTGGTAGAGAACACGCTAAGTAGGCAGGATACCTAAGTCCCCGACTATGTTCTGAAATTCCTGAAGGGACCCCCATTACGCAGAATGCCCAAAGGAGTTGTAAAAGAAGGTGGGCTACCTTCGATTACAATCTGATGTTGTCTCATATTTCTCTCCATTGTGAGTGGAGTGGTCCTAGTAATATGAGTGAAGAAGGATTTTTCACTTTTTAATGACACTAGTTTGATTTTCAACCTTGGGTAGTTGACTCACTCTCTTATCCCAAGGTCCTAATCTATCTAATGTTGGTTTGCTCTAAAAAAGAGTATCTGATTGATTTTAGTGTACTTTCTTATTTGTCTTCAGAGGGGGTGTTGACGTATGAATATGATGGGACTCTCGACTCAATAAATCATGTAGAACAATGCTTTGAATTTTTTTTCAATTTCTTATGCAAAAAAGTCTTATTCTACACATGTATTATTTCACATATTCATGTATTCGTCAGTGCATCTAAGTCATTCAACACTTTGCATAACTGAAAGTTCCTTTTTTCAATATTCCCTAACAACTATTGAACCAAAACAAAGCAGCCTACAACTATTTTGACAGAAGGAGATATACAGTTTATCAGCTTTTCTTTCAACAAAAATTTCTTTTATGAGAGAAAAACTAAAGCATTTTCTTAAAAAATAAATTTTAAGACACCAACTTTGTTAGCATGATATTTTTGTAGATCTTAATTCAGCCATTGGGATAAGTTTCCCCCCTTTTGGCCCACAAAATCTCTTGAAAAACCTGGAAATGGGAGACTAACACTCTGTCTGTGTGTAAAGAGAGCTTTAGTTTGGCCACTAACGCACCCTGTGCACAGTCAAAGAGCTTTATAAAGCTCTGTGTAGACCAGCAACCTGCATTAGTGAGAGAAAGAGTTCAAAAAGTGGGCTTTTGGGATCAGTTTCTGAAGAGAAAGCAACTTTGCAGGATGCAACAAGTTAGATGGTGAATTAGAGAAGGATATGAAGAAGGGGGAAGCTCATAGAAGAGAGAAGAGATCTGAGAGGAGTCCAGATAATCGGGAACTAAATGCATAGTCCCCAATAGAGTAGCCAGTTCTGCTATGGGGTAAAATGCACGGGATGAAAATACCCTTGAAAGTCTTCCCAAGACCTTCGACAAACCATAAGTTTATCTGCAAAAGCTACCTGTTACACACATGTTCATCTATCATGCATATATTGAAAGAGTATGGAAAGAGGATCACCTTTGGTTCTTTCTAGATTTGCTTGGGGATCTCCGTATGGGAAGAAGAACTCCTCCTAACCAGATCCAAGATGATTCCTGCACAAAAGAACAAAGAAAACCAATCACAACATACAATTCTAATAATTAATGCAAGAATCCGTAACAAACATGTATAAATGTATAACTTATCTACTCAACACAACAAGCATCAGAATGAACAAATACATGCACAATATCACCGACACTTTGGAGTAGGGAACACAAATGCAGTCCTATATTCAGAATAGAAGAGTGATTACAACAACCCTGTTGTATCAACCTTCCTTATCCCTTCTTCCTCTCTCTCTCTCTCTCTCTCTCCTTCTTTCAGCTAGCTCCTTCAAGAATATGACAATATCACAACAGCACCATGTACTATCCTTCTAAATGCTCTAACCCCTTTGCAATCGCCCTCTCGTTGTTTATATGGCAATCGAATTAGGGCTGCCAAGCTCCACCTGTAGTTCATTTGGGAAAAAACCATGAACCTGCCTTGTTTACAAGCTTTTTCCCATTTTTCTTCATCCTCGGAATAGAATTTCTACAAATATCTTGATTTTTGGAGTTTCCCTGCTTTTCTTGCACAAATTTAGGGAAATAATATCTAGATATTTAATGGTAGATTCGTTGGCACAACCACTTGAGCATCACTAAATTTCACTAATGCTCCCCCTGGTCTAACAACAAGAGTTAGCAGGGTGACTAACGCTCCTTTATGCTTGAAAACAAGCTTTATAAAGCAGGGTGTTAGTGTACAAAGAGTGTTAGCGTGGAATCTGGGCCTGCAACTATGGTCATTCTTTCAGTCATCTTGTCTTTCTCCTCTAAGTTGATTAGGAGGTCAATTTGTCCTATAACACCCATCCCCCCCAACCTTCTAGTCCTAGTGAATACCAGATCCTTATGATTAATTATGATGAGGTTAAGCCCTCCAATATCAACCTGCAAACTCAGTTGTGTCAATATGACAAGCCATTGACTTTGTCCACCATTGAATCCAAACACAAAGCATTTGCTGAGCCTCTTATGACACCAAATGGTCCATTACAGATCCCTCAACCTAAGGTTGAGGCCATTCTGAAGATCCCAAAGGGACCATTACGTCGTGATGTGGCTTCTAACTGAGATGCACATACATACAATATAGTAGATGACTTAATGCAATCACCTGCTACCATGTCAACTCTATAAGTCATCTAGTCATGCCCATCTAAAAGAAAGCTCTACTAACTTCCTTGGGTGTAGTAGATCCTTCTGACGATCATTTGATTGTCTTCCCAGTTGATACATTAGAACATCCCCCATTGCCTTCATCCCTTGCTTTCCAGATACTAGTCTGAGTCTGTAATGCCATCATTTCTAGATGCATTATTGACAAAGGTGCATCCACCTATGTGAAATCTGCTGATGTTTGGAAACAACTTAAGTCACTGGAGTTGTCCCCCTCCACCATCACTTTTCATGCTTGGGTTGGACACTCCTCCTAGCCCCTTGGAATGTACCACAACTGTCTGCCAACCCTTGCGGACAAGACTGTCCATATTGACATTGAATTCATTGATTCCCCTTTGGATTACAAAATTATCTTAGGTCGTAGTTACACATATGTTATGTCAGTCATCACGTCTACGGTGTTCCGCAAGATCTGCTTCCAACATTAAGGGAAGATCATTACCATCGATTAGTTGAATTACTACGAGCCAACATCCATGACCTCCCCCGAGTCAATTATCTCATCAATGTCTGATAAACGGTCTTCAACTCCTCTCATCAGTGTTTCTCCTAGAGTCTATAAATATTCCTCATTGTTGGGTGTTTTCCCTGATCCTCCCCCTCCCATCTTAGAGCCTAAATCTAAGAATGTTTTCATGTTACAAGTGTCACGAGCCACTCCTAAGTAGTCTGGTACATCCGATCAATAGCTAGCTCCTCAACACCCTACTGTTGCCATTCCAGTTGAGCCCTCTAGATCCCCCCTTAGGACCTCCTCCATTTGTGGGTGCCTCTCCTATGTTTCCACCAGGAATTGTTCCTCCAGGTCTCAACCATCCAGGAGCTATTCCGTTGGGACATTACCTTGCAGGCCAAATACCTTATTTATTTCCCCCTCCAATATTATTTTTTATCCCTTTCATGGCTTCGTTGGTCCTTCCTAACATGACTCTAGGGCTCCTAGTATGGTACATCGATCCCCCTGCAAGCATTCCACCTGGTAAGCTAATACTTTATCATGATTTGACTTGGGTTCAACTGGTCACTACTGCCCTTGCCACTGCTTCAGTTCCATCGCAACCTCAACAGGAATCCGCTCCTATTACAAAATCATCCAGATAGGGGGAAAAAGCCAAGAGTAAAGAACCTAAAGACAAGGCTCCCCAAGCTCCTCTAGCTCCTAAGGCCCAAAAGCCAACACCCCCATGCGCTTTGTATAAAGTTGTTGGGCACACCACCAATAATTGTCTTGAAACTTCTCCACTTAAACTTTTGGTTCATGAAGCATTCCCTGAGTCAAATATCCTTGAATTCCATGTTAACTTGTTGGGTCCACCCAAGAAACTCAAAACCTTGCGCACAAATCACCCTTCTGTCCCATGTGATCATCATGGTCACTATTCCCATTGCTGCCCTTGTCTCGATGAATTGCGTGACTAGCTTGGGGCGCTTCGCGAATACAAAGCCACTCGTACTAGATCATCTACTTCTCTACCCATGGATTCTGGTACCACTAGTCAACCAGAACAAGGGGACTCAGTTCCCACTATCGTGATCCCCCCCGATGTCGAGAGGATGAACACCACAGGCCATATCCTTTACCTGTCATCGTCCTTGAGTTCCTCACAGACAAACCTTTCTAAGGTTTTTGCGTATGCTTCTATCGAACCTCTTTTAATAGAATCCCAAGTCTCAACATCCGTAGATCCTCCATCTACTAGCTCATCGTCTCCCATTCAAAATGATGTGTATGTGAACCTTCTTTCTCAGGTTGATGCAACAAGTAACACCGCCGCATGATGTAGTCAGTCTTCCTCTTGTCCGTCCATCTTTCATTCTGATGAGGACATCGTGGAAGCTATGTCTACCCATGATCACCCTCACACTTAGGTAAGGGGAAATATTTTTGGAGGATTTTGATGGCCATTTCCTTCCTAATTCTCCCCAATACACTGTACCTCAAGAATTTTTTCTCATAGCATATCCCTTTTATTTGTGTGTCTTTATTTTTTCCATGAAGTTAGGTAGGTTGCATCATCTCATCCATTGTCTTTTGCACCTTTCATATGGATCCATCATCCACACCATATATCGGTCATGTTGACGATGCGAATCGCTTCTATCGGAATATAGCCTCGGTAGCATGGGCCATTTTTACCCCCTTGCATATGTTAGTCCTTTCGAATGGTGTGTGCATTGGATATGCCACCTGTGGAGTACTAAAGAAGGTATGTTTTTGGTAATTATTTCAACATCTTTTCATTATAACTTACAAACCTTTTGCATCATGAACTAGGAAAATGATAAGGAATTGTAATAAAACATGTGAGATTAATATGCAAGACGAAAACACTGACAATTGTCATTTCCTTATGCAGAAAGAAGGAAAACCGAGAAGTTGTTGTTCCAAGGGAAAGGAAAAGGACGGGTTAACCGCTGTCCCTTTGATGGGGAACCGTATGCAAACAAGGCAAAGCAAATCAAAATGAATCAACCCTGGAAAGGAAGTGGAGATATCGGCTCGGTGCACGAAAGAAAAGAGATGATTGAGGACTAACGGTTCGGCGAATCCCTCAAGATCCTTGATCCTGAGGGATCGCTGCTTTAACTATTTCTGCACTTAGATATCTCCGCCTTCACCATTATAAAAGGGGCAGCACTGTTAGCTCGAAAGAGGAGAATCTGCTATGTTTTATGTAATTTCCTTTAAGATCAAAACTTTGATCATCGAGTCTCGTTAAGAACTGCTCTATTGTAATTCCGCTTTATGCATTAATACAAACTTGGTTGCTATTCCATCTTTGAGTCTGGAATAACTTCAAGCGGTGTACCCCTGGAGGCTAAGGGCCCGGCCCTAGAGGACACTTGCTCCTGTACTATTACGTTTGGCTTATGCGTGGTTTTCTTATCGACATTATTTGGTAATCTGATGTGTTTTGTAAGTTTACATCATATGCTATGTTATGTTTAAATTATTAAGGTTTCTAAAGACAGAACTATTGTATTGACTCTGCATCATATCACTGTTCTTTTAGGTGTTGGTATAATACTGCTAGTCTTTACAAAATAGTGTTGTTGTTTAATTACAGAGCCTTTGTGTTGTGCACTTGTTCATTAACATTACGGAATTCATATTGGGAGTTATGTTCTTTGCGATTGTTGGATCTATAAACAATGTTGTTCTATTTTGAAATGCAGTCGTACTCTTTCTAACTGAGATTGATAACTGGATCAGATTACTATTAAAGTGTGTCATGTGTATATATGGTTTTCAAGCACTGTTCTATAATTCATCATTAATCAGTGTTGTTCCATTTTGGTGTGTTATTCAATCTACCCTTAAGAGTGAAGGATTGCCGTTTGATTCCTGTAGATTACGATTAGTGCATTTGATCTTATAGACTAAGGTGTTACTGATTGTTATACTTAGTTTCCGTTACAATTTCTTAACTGTTGTTCCATTTTAGGTTTGTTGTTCTATTTCTTAATTGTTGTTCCATTTCTTATATGCCGTTTCATTTCTTATCATTTGTTATTTTGGTGTGAAGAACGATCTCAGGCTGTAGAGAGCATTGACATCTACTGTCCAGTTCCTAGATCCACGATCTATTCTCTGGTTTCCTTTTCCATCAGTTTACAAAGGGGATGGGTTATTGCTATCGAACCCTTGACTGATAAATTGCTTAGTTTTCTGAATGTGTGGTTTAATCTCTTGAAGTAGTTAGCTGTAAAGAAGCATCCATTTTTTTTTTTGTATTTTCGAACACTGTGCTACTAGCATTACTCTGGAAAATGATAGCCTCAGACTGAGACACTCTTTGAAATAACAAAACATTCCCGGGTTGACATATTAATGTGAGGTAATTAGAGGTGAAAGAGACCCTTTTTATAGCTTGACATTTTGGCGCCGTTACCGGGGAAAGAGTGTAACCATTTGTTTTTTGCAGAGTAGTGTACGAACCTGCTAGGGAAGAATTGGGTTTTAAAAATGGAAGGTAAGAACCTACGTGTGGAGCATGTAACAACTCGGCTCCTCTGCCCACTTTCCTACAAATTTGCTGTTGTTTTGTTTGGGTAGAATTTAGTAGTTAATTTGTGTGCATGACTAAGCAGAAAAAGCCAGAAAAGAATTCCAAACCTCTACCCAAGCCAGAAAAAGCTAAGGGGCCGGTGACCCTTGGCTAACCAACCTCAATAGACAAAATCTTCAAGAAATCAGAATCTCAGCCCTCAGTAGGACCCAAAAAAGTTATTTCTAAACAACCTACTAGTTCCCTTCAAGCCACAAGATCACCATCTGTAGCCTTTGCTGAGGTGCATAGCCAAACTGAAGAGCAGGACTTTCAAGAAATTGAAAATTCTACTCCAAAACTATTGCAGGAAGGGAATTTCAGTAATATTTGTGAAGGAGGAGGAGAGACAAGGGAAACCGAGGAACCGAGATCTCCTCTTGAGACAACTCAACCATTAAACAACCCAGACAAGGGAAGTGCTGCAAAAATCATTTTTGAAGAAACTCAATCTCCTCAGGCATTAGGCACTCTCATTATCCTAGATAAAGGAAGTGCTATTAAAACTATTCCTATTAAAGCCATTCCCCTCAACCTAGGAATACCGTCCTAGATATCCCAGAAGGTTATTGGCATATATTCGACCAAATGGCTCACAACCAGCCAAACACCCAAACCTCTACATTACAATACCCCATAGTGGATTCTGTAGCAAATGCGCCTATGAAAGCAATCCCTCTTCAACATATCCCTACATTCCACGGCCTTACATCAGAAGGCCCGGATGCATTTCTATTTGAATTCGATGTGCATTGTAGGGGATATGATTACACCACCGACCCCTAGAAACTGAAACTGTTTCCCTCTACATTAAAAGGGGCTGCTTTAAGATGGTTTATGGGATTAGGTGGCGTGGTTATAAATAACTGGGATCAAATGAAAGAATATTTTCTAAAAAAATATAAGGACTATTTCAGGTCTAGAGAACTGAAGGACGAAATATTCCAGATGATAGCTAGACCAAACGAAACATTAGAGGAGTATGTGGAATGTTTTCAGTATAAGATCTCCTTATGCATCACTGCCTTTACCTAATAATGTGTTAAAAACATCATTAATAAGGGGCATGAAGGAACAATGGATTGAAACATTAAACATTATGGAAAAAGGAGATATTTATCAAGAAAGTTTTGCTGACATTATTGATTTATGTATCAGGAGCTCGAGAGGTAGAACAAGATTAAAACCGGCAGAACATGATCGGTTTGTAAGAGATAATAAAATTTCGATAGAAGGAGTAACGCGTGTAGAAATTGGAAATTTATTGGAAAATTTTAAAACCGATATACTAGGGACACTAACTACACAACTTGATATTATGCAGGCCAAACAGAAGAAAATGGAGGCAGAACAGAATTTGGTAATCTTCTGTCCCTGATGCAGGAAAAAGCATAGCCATAAGGAGTGTCCACTGGATGCAGTCCAAACATGCGCCATATGCACAAAAGATCACCATACGGAAAGTTGTCCCTCACTTCCCGAATTAAAAGCAGTATATAAGGGAGTAGAAGAAGAGCCAGAATCGGTGTATTTGCTCAACCAGCGCTGTTAGTGGTAGCCGCGACAATATGGTATGTTTCCAGACCCAACTTCTTCTTGTTAGCCTCCACAGTATAATGCTTAACAACATAATATGTGGCAAAGTCAATTTCAATCCCCATTTCCAAACTGGCCACCACAACCGTTTCCTTCTTCAACCCCATGGCTGAATCAAGCAAGCCAACCGGGTTGGCCGAATCTTCCTTATACCCCACCATATTGGAAAAGTAATGCATACCCACCACAATGGACTCCCCCTACTTCACAAAGTTCAGCCTGACAGACAAACTGGCAGAGACCGATGCATTAGCTAGTAGGAACCATTCCACTCCCTCAACCTACACTTCCAGCCTTACAACAAAATCCCCAATCTAATCTAAGACCGCAACTCCCAGCCCAACCCAACCCCAATCCTAATAACAGACCAGTCTAATATGTCCAAATCATAGAAACACCAGAAATAGGAGCCGATCTAAGGGAGTGTAATGATCTTCAGTTAAGATCTGGGCGTATTATTGAAACGGAGGGAGATAAGACAATTCAGGTTGAAAATCAGTTACCCAGAGAACATCTGTCACAAGAAGAGGATGTAAATAAACAACAAACTCATAACCAAGCAACCACATCCTCTCCCCTTTTCCCAGAACGATTAGTCATATCTCGACCTATACAATATCCTGATTTTGACATTCTGGGAGAATTACAAAATTTGTACATAAAAATTCCATTCCTCCAAGCCATTCAAGGCATCCCGATATACACAAAAACTATCAAAGAATTGTGTATAAAGAAACCAAGGAGGAATATAACAAATAATCCAAGAGTCCAAGTATTCGGCACTCTATCTGACTTATTATCAGGAAATGAAACACCCATTAAATACGAAGACCCAGGAAATCCAATAGTAACTGTGCAAATTTATGATCATACCCTTTCCAATGCCTTAGTTGATCTAGGAGTTGCAATCAATATCTTAACAACCACTACTTGCAAAAATCTATGCATTACATATGTAGAACCCACCTCTACCTTGCTAGAATTGGCTGATCAATCTGGTTAGGCCAGAGGGCACACTACATGATGTCATGGTCTTTGTTGACTCCTGGGAATATCCAACTGATTTTCTGATAATAAATCCCAAAACCTGACTTGATGGACATCCATTGATTTTAGGTAGACCTTGGCTTGCCACTGTTGATGCCTATATTGGATGTCGGCAAGGAAATATGACCATAACCAGAGGAGCAGATATCAAGAACTTAGTTCTATATCCTCTAGCATAGCCAAGTGTCACAATAGTCAAAACTAATAGGCACCCTGTATCATACCTTATTGATAACATTAGATCTTCATTAACTATACAAGAGGCACTTGATTTCAAAGACCAAACAGAAGACAATGGCATTAATAATTTCATTAGTCAAACTAAACTCGCATCTCGCACACAATGTCACATGATAAAAGCAACATTTGATAGTGAATTAGAAGAAGATCCTCTTAAAGATACACATGATCATACAATACCTGTTACCTCTGTTGCAAATAATAAAATTGTGGAAATTGAACCGGGAAAAACTTTAAACATTAATGCCAACCTCACATCTGAACAAGAAATGAAGCTCATCCATGTGTTAAGAAAATATAAAGAAGCATTTGGATGGGACTACCCTGATATGAAAGGAATTGACCCCTAGTTATGTACACACCACATTTACATAGAAAAAGATGCAAGACCTGTTCGTCAGCCTCAGAGGAGACTAAATCCTTATCTAAAATATGTGGTAAAAGCTGAAATTCAAAAACGTTTAGATGTCAATTTCATCTATCCTATCTCTGATAGTAAATGGGTCTCTCAGCTTGTGGTGGTACCAAAAAAGAATGGGAAATGGAGAATCTGTGTGGACTACAGAGAGCTAAATAAATCAAGACAAAAAGACCACTTCCCTCTCCCATTCATCAACCAAGTATTAGACACTTTGGCAGGAAATAAATTCTTTTCTTTATTGGATGGCTTCAGTGGATACAATTAGATTCAGATTGCCCCTGAAGACCAAGACAAAACTACTTTTACTTGTCCTTGGGGAACATTTGCCTACCGAGTTCTACCTTTTGGCTTATGCAATGCTCCTGCCACATTCCAAAGGGCTATCTTCAACATTTTTGCAGACTTAATAAATGAAGGACTTGAAGTGTACATGGATGACTTTACACCATACCAAGATGATTTCGATCCAGCATTGGATACACTAGAAAAAGTCCTACAACGCTGCGTTGCTACCAAGCTTTGTTTAAGCCATGAAAAATGTTATATGATGATGACTGAAGGACTTATCCTAGGACACTATATTTCAGCAGCTGGCATTTAGGTAGACCCAGCCAAAATCCAAATAATTTTGCTTATTCCTACTCCTACCACTCAAATTAAGGTACACAATTTTCTTGGATTTCCTGGTTATTATAGGAGGTTTATAGAACATTATTCGCATATTGTTGCACCTTTGTATGCACTAACTGGTAATGTTGATTTTCTTTGGACATAAAAATGTGAACATGCTTTCAAGGATCTGAAGAAGCTCGTATCCATAGCCCCAGTCCTTTGAGGACCAAATTGGGATTTGCCATTTCAGATATCATCTGATGCCTTGGATACAACCATTGGAGCAGTCCTTGGGCAGGAAGAGGATAAAAAGCCATATGCAATTTATTACATCAGCAAAAATTTATCCCCTGCTAAATTAAACTACACTATTACTGTTATAGACATTTTTGGGCATTTCAACCCCAATCATAAATGTCCATAAATTGAGGGCTCCTAAGTCCCTAAAAGTGTTGCTTCACTGCCTAAAGGAACAAGGTCAACTAATTACATCATCTCCTAGAAGTTCTCCACTAAAAAATGCTCATAAATGGTCAAAACTGGACCATACTAAAAACCCAATGTGGAGGGTGCGATGCATATCACCTTCCCAGTGTACGAGGTGCGATGCATACTGAATTTCTCCTATGTGGGGTGCGATGGTCGGGAATGGACAAATGGCAGGGACAAAATGAGAGGTGGAAGATCATGGAATCTTCCAGAAGCTTCCCCTTTGACACTTTCCTCTTTGTTTTCGACCAAGGATGAGTAAGAGATCATCATTATCCAAGTGGAAGCAAGAAATATTAGAGAGAGGAAACTAATCAAGACCCCAGAAGATGAATCACCTCCCTACAATCATCTATATATGGATCCCTCATCACAGAGATCCAGAGGCTGGAATTTTGTATCTTATAGAGAAGTGTTGTTGGTTTTCTGGTGTACATTCATAGTGTTGGGTGATCTAAGCTTTACTTGAGGTGAAGAAGGGCTTTCTAGCTGGAGGATGATGTTGAGTCAGAACATATGGTTGTAATCCTCTTGCTACTTTTCATCTTAATAAATCTATTCAAGTTTTCCTCCATATTCTTGTATGTTTACTTATATATGCATTTGTATGGTTAACACACATCTAGTCCTGTGTTATTTATGAATGTAGATCTTTGTTCTTCGATAGTAGTATGTTGCTATGATTCCATAGGTGCTCTTTGAAGCTGGGCAGATGAAAAAGAAGCGGCAAAGCTCTATCAGGAAAGGGAGGAAATCAAGCGCAAGACTAAGATTGATCTCTTTGGTTCCCCTCTTGTCTATTTTCATAAAGGAAAACGAAAGTAGAGTTTACTTGTATGTTTCTAAGATAGCTACCAGTCTTAGTGGGAATAGCAGCATCCAAGTGGACACTATTCCCGGTAACAATGACTTCTTGACAAACTGGGGATTCTCACACCAAATTGAACCTTTGGAGTTGACCTGGCCCCCTCAACATAGGGAAGGTCATCTAGAACCACTGCATAAATTTTTTGAAAAGGAAACGATAAGTAGTTCCCAGAGCCCCCTAGATCCCAAACAGATTCCCTGATCAAGGTGTGTACTATATCCGTGGTGCATTCACCCTAATTAATGTTGGGTACCTCGAAGGACAAACCCACCACCTTCCACATCCATGGCAAGGCTGGCAGGGTCGCCTTGTGCATGAGGGAACATAATAACATTGCGGGTGGCAGTAGGGGGATCCATTCAAGGTGGAGGCATTTGCTGGTTTGCATGTAGTGGTTTGGAGGTGAGTCTCTGGTCCTGACCCAAAGGGATTTGGCTGATGGTGTTTGCTGCTATGGAGAAAGACCAGTACTGGAATTGCCTTCCACCCTCCTTACTGCTAGCTATTTGGTGAGAAGGTTGTTGATAGGACCCGAAATATGGGTTGTTGTGGATTTCGTATACCACCTGTGAGTACTTAGTCATACATACCTTCAAGCTGTAAAATGGAAACCACGGCTCACGCGATGGCTCGAACCCGAAGCCTTGCTCTGCGGGGCCATGACAAGAAGAACAAAGGTAGGCAGGAAGTGGGCCAATGTAGTTCACCCAGTGGAAAACCTAGAGGCAGAAAGCCTACTATGAGAATCATCAATGACACTATGGAATCCTCCAACATAATAACAACTAAGGAAATAAGATAATTGATTGAGGAATGGGAGGCATATATGAACCTCCAGGTATGCTCAATGGAAATTGATGCTGAGGTTTCGTGGATCTTGGTTCCCAATCTTGGGCATACTCGAGGCTGCGTAACCTAGTTTAAACATACCTTATTTCTTTAATGGTCTATGAAATGGATTATGGGCAAGGCCTTAGAACATATAGCTATGAGCATGGCCACCATAGTGTAGGATTTCCTGAACTACAAGAACAACTTCTAGAAACTCTAGTTCCAAATCTAGAAATAGGATGAGCACCTTTGGTTCATAGAAAACCACCTACTTGCATCCTTTCTCCGATAGAACTCTCAAGGTCTACTACAAAAGACCCAACACCGGTGGAATCTACTTCAACTGAGGAAGTAGATTAGTTATTATGATGTCTCTTTCTAAAAATTTTGATGTTGTTTACAACTATGCGGATAGCTTTCACTTTTCAATGTGTAAACAGTTATGCCATTAGGCAAGTAGATGGTAAGATAAGCATAGTCATATAGTCATATGTTACATGGTTATAAGGAATTAAGACTTATCATTTTTGGATGACATACCATGTTGTTAGGTGGCGAATGGACTTGGTTTCGCACATGGCAAGTTGAGGCCACCTAAATATATTTAAAATTGGTTGTAACTTGTTAAATTAATAGAAAATGAAGGTACTACCAATCTTAACAAAAAAAGGATTAAGGAAAGTGTGAATTTGAATTAATTATTAAATAATGATTTAATAATTACTCCAAAAATAAAATTAAGGAAAAATAATAAATAAATAGTGATTTATTTAATTATTCCTATGCGATTTAGTCAAATGTGTTAAGTAATAATTATGAAATAATTATTTAATAATTATTTATGAAGAAAATTAAATAAATAATGATTTATTCAATTCCTCTCATGGGGTTTTTATTTTAAATAGAAACAATTTAATAAAAATGGTTTAGTAAATTATTTCCTATGGTGAAAGTGAACTTGCTATGGTGAAATTAATCCTACATGATGTATTTTGATGCACCTAGCTAGAAATGGCTAGGTGATCATTTTTTAGGTGATAACACTTGTTTTTTTTTACTTTATAGAGGAGTCCACTATGCGAATAAGAGAATTAAACCTTGTAGTTTTGCTCTGATTTTTCTTGAGTGATAACCCATACTCTGGTGATTTCTTTCTCCACTTAGAAATCTTACTTTATAGTAAGCACTGAAGGAAAAATCATCTTCCACTACCATTTTTTGTTTTTGATCTTTAATGGCCAAGTTGCTTCATTTGGATGCACATTTTGAGAAAGAGGAATTGTCTTGCTATATCTGGAATTTTTTGCATAGTGCCCAAAATTGTGACACTTGTAGCTTTCAACATGGTTTGAGAAAAGAGAAAGATGGTTGCAATTTATAAAAATATACTCACCTAATCCTCTTTTGTGCTACCATGTTTTTTCCTTGAGATATTCTTAACTCTCTTGTGGTTTCCACTTCATGCTTTGATTTCTTGCATGTCATCTCCATTCTATGTCTTTATGCTCGTAATTGTTACAAGAAAAATAGTTACCATAGAATAACCTTTGATACTTGCAGGTATTCTTTCTTCGATGATTTTTTCATTGAGGAGGAAAGGACCTTTGCTTGTTCTTCAATCATTTATGATGGCTAATTAACTTACCGCCTCAACCAATTCCTCATTTCTATTGTTTCTTCTAGCCATTAATATATTTTCCTCTCCTCTGCTACTTATATGAACTTTTGCTTATTATCTTTCTCAGAGGATGTTTTGTCTTATGGCTACCATCGACCTCAATTTTTTGTTGTTTATTTTTTTTTGTTGTTTCGATTGTCTAACAATTCCTTTACCTTTATTGTTTTTGGATCCCTTTTCAAGCTTCTAATATTAAGTCAACTCTTCAATCTCCTTTTCTAAGTCATGTCTCAATGAGACTACCTTAGCTTCTAGTCTCTCATAGTAAGATTCTCTCCCATTCACCTAATTTGTCAATATCTAATTAAATATCTTGACTTCTCCCTGTTGAGGATTTATATCTACAATTTCTTTGCCAAACTCATTATTCTCCAGCTCATATTCTCACAGTTGCTTCTTTTCCTTGAGATTTGCTTCTAAATTCTCCTTGATCTCTTATAGGGTAGGGAAGAGCCTCTCATCTAGATTTTGTTCTACCCTATCAGAGTTATTGGTAGATCCACAACTAATATCTATTTTACTCTCAACCCTTTCCTCATCACTATGAGGGATGCATCCACTTTCTTCTATAGATGAACTCTCATAGGATAGTTTCTCATTTTCCTCATGAGTTTTTACTCCTCTTAATAGGTATCCTCGTCTCCTATTTTTACGAATATAGTTATTTCTTCACAAATACTATATGTATGAATAACTCTATCCTCAGAGGATGCACATTAACATCTAGATGATAAATGAAATGTTTATTTACATTTGCAACAAAACAATATCCTTACTTATAGTTTTCATCTCCTTTGTATCTTCTTATTCATCTCTATAGTGATGAGAAACATTTTTCACAATAGGGGGTAGATCTTAAATCTTCTAAGAATATTTTATTTGAGATTATTTATTCTTCTTCTTCCTTCTTTTCTTCTCTTTATCTTCAACAACAGGACTTCTTACAAGAGGATATTCTTGCAAGGGTCTTTTATTTCATGGATACCTCTTGACTTTATCCTCCATGCATGCATTGTAACTTGTCTAAAATTTCTTTGGTGGACTCACAATATCTCACCTTGTTAAAGTTTTCATATGGTAGTACTTTTAGAATAATCTTCTTGGCTTCTATATTATACTCATTCTTTACTCCAGTTTCTACAGACATGCAAACATCCAAATAAACAGCCAATAAGTAGGATTCCATTCTAAACTTCTAGAGATCATAATCTCACCCATTCAAAAAGGGTACTCCTTTTGGTGTTAACGAATCCTCATTAGCCATGTTTCCTTCTCAACTACCTTCCAATAATTAAGTTGTTCCTTAAGAAACTTGTGCTTATACCAATTGTTGGAAGAAATATTAATACTGAGAGGAGGGTGAATCAATATTAAGGATAATTTTATAATCATTTCTAGTTTATAATTTTTATTTTACTTGGAAACCATTCATGTTAGCAACCAACAACATTTTATATAATCAGCAACATAAATAATCATATGAACATCACAACAACATCACAGATGACATAGAATATGAACATAAAGATTTATCGTGAAAACCCATAAAGGGAGAAAACCACAAACATTGTTTGTTATGACGTAAATATAAATATACTACTCATATTACATCAATTTTACTGAGCACCCACTCACAAGAAGTAGTGACTCCCTTATTTATTTTGTTGGCACCCACCAGTAAGAAGCGTTAACTCCCTTATGTGTTTTTCTAGAATCTACTAGCACGAAGCACCCACTCTCTCTTTGGTAGAGATACAATAAGCTTAAAATAAGCACCAACTCCTTGATTTTTTAAGCTCTCACTTTCAATATGCACCAACTCCTTGATTTTTCAAGCTCCCATATTCAATATGCACCAACCCCTAAGCTATTCTTTAGAAACCCACTTAGATGGAAGCATTGACTTCCCAATTGTATAGGAACCAACCTATTGAACATGTAGACAACTCTTTCATGGAATTTTTAAACTATGCTTACATGTTCCTTGTTTTCATTTTCTACTATCACTTATGGCTTTCACTCAATCTAATACACAACCTTAATTAGCTCTTTTTCCTCTAGTACACTCATTAACAATGTAGTAGCTTACGTTGGTGTGTACAGGGTCACACACAAATTTACACAAAAGCTTTCTCTCCTATCACCACTCCTGCTCTTAACAAAATCACACTTATACACTCAGCCGGCTTGTTCATTATGCATATAGTATCTCTTGGCCCTCTCTACACATCAAGCTCACACATCTTCCTATACCAGTCTCTCTCTTTGGTTGTTCTTCTACTTTATGCACTCAAAACTTAGATTTATAATTGTCAATGCATTGACCAACCTTTCCTTTGAAATGGTTTCACTTTTGTTGCTTCCATCTTCAGCTATGTTCTCTCTAACCACCACACTTCATAACCATAATTTTCTTCACTCTATTAATCACACTTGGATTTAGAATCATCTTCATTTATTGTCCCATAACTCAAGAAGGTATTTCAACATGGCTCACTATCTCATCCTCAAAGCTTGAATGGTACTACCTTCAAATCCTTGCATTGTCTCAAATAACGTGTTGTTCTCTCTCAACCTCTATTCTTCAATAAGACAATATCAACCCATTAATGAGAGAACCAACTATTTCTCTCACTCATATCACCTTTCATAAACCCATTAGTTGATTTATTTAGAGTATGGGATTCATTTACTGTCTTGGATTTAATAGTAAAATCATGCCATTGATTTATTGGACCTTTTGATCTCCAATGAGAAAGCCATTTAAATTTTATCAACTTGTTGATGGTGCTGGACCAGCCAACATGTCAAGGGATCTGCCTGGTAAGAAGTCCCAATTAGACCTTAGACTATTTGGTGTAGGAGTCCTAGCAATTGGTCACACGGTAATGGCTTGACCATAGTTTCGCACAGAGGCAAGTAAGATGTCCATGTTGGTAGCAAGGTTGTGACATATGTAGTAAGTCAAGGAAGGTGCATGAGAGGTTCTAACACATGGAGGATGAGGTGAGTGCACCCCTTGGAAACCTATGATAGCACGGAGTTAAGAAGGGAACACATGAACAAAGATGCATCACAACATGGAAGGCAAGTAAGCTAGCAATCCAAAGTGATGGTTAAACCAACAACACATTTTAGAAAGATTCATACATACATATATAGAAATAGCTACACATGCATGCGTAAAAAAACATATACATATATCATTTAGAGTACTCAAGGTAACTGAAATACAATACAAAATATGGATGGAATGTGCTAAATTTGTTATATTAAGAAGTGTAAGTTCCAGTCATACAATACATCCATTTCCAACCACTAGTTCCGACAGCGAAACGTTATAGCCACAATCACCTACTCCTGCAAAGAGATATACTAGCTCTGTGCAGTGGAGAAGCCAAGGCTCATTACAATACTATCCAAGCTTTCTCTAAGATACTCTTATTGGAATCTTTCCTAACCAAAATTCCATACAATGAGTTATGAGGGACTATTTATAGCAAAGGGTGGGGTGGCCCTTAACATTCCCCTTTGTGACAGTTCATATACCCTCATGACTCTTCATCTACTCTATGACTGTTACATCCAACTATCGAAACTTGAACTTACAATTGACAAGATGTTACATTACAATGCACATGTACCCATGTGATACAAAATGGCTTAGGCAAGCCATGCAAGACATCACTATGGCTCGGAAAACTATTGGAAGACCAGATCTTCAACATCCTCATGGTGGTCGACAGTAGTGAACTGATGCCAAGCTCAGTAGTCTATGATGGTGTCCATGTACTCTAAGGTGAGATATTTTTGGAACCTAACTCTTGCCTCCATAGCATCCGGGTACACTACACAGGCTCCTCTATCCAACTCATCTGATAGCATGCACATCATTGTCTTGAGTGCCACCAGACTAGCAACATACTTGTGCATGGTGTCTGCATTGATTGACAAGTCTGGGCTCGTGGCATGCGCATCAACTCGTCAAAGTATGAGTCAAACTCTAGTCAGACCTATGCCTTTGTGTTCACCTAGGTGAGTGTCCCAATAGATGGGATTACATGTGTGTGCACAACAACATCCATAATCTTGAATACATGTGCATGGGAAGCTTGTAGACTAGTCATGAGCTGCGAGAGCTCTTCATAGTTTTGAATTTAACTTCGGATGCGTGCCTTCAGCTCAACCGCTCTAAGCTTCATCATCTTAGGCAAGTGAGGCAGGGCTCCCTTGTATCTCATCGTCCATGTTTGCATGTAATCAACAGCAGCATGCACGTTCAACAGGATACGTGCTCTTCTAGTACATCATTGTTGCCAACAGTTGAGATGGATGTCTTCCTTATGCAGAATACCGAACTTGGAATACAACGCCCGCATGACTGTATCAATGGACAATACTTCATCCAGTATTTCCTTCTTCAATTCTTCTTGGGTGAATGTTGTAACCAATTCTATTCCTTACTTGGCCATCTATAGCTCCTTAGCCATTCACTCATTCTTAGGTATTAGGAAGCGAACACTTGAGCTAGTCGCTTTGGCATATGCTCTGGTAGCATCGGCCAATGTTGTTGGATGTTTGCGCATGTCAGACATGATCACTCATTCCTCAAACTGTGCAGGATATGTATGATCATCTGGAGTCGACACTCTACGAGATTGCACAACTCTATGTTTAGACTTGTCGAATGAGATATCGTGCATCTCCTCCTCCAGATTATCTCCAAGGATTTCGGTGTCTCCTTGGTCACTTGGGATTTTCTCCTCTTCTGGATGTGGTGAAGTTGGCGGGTCGACCTCTTGGTGGTGAGGCATGAGGTCGATGTCTTGCTCTAACTCTTTTTACTCCATATCTGTATCCATTTGTTCAAGTGCTTGCTCTATCTCCTAAGATAATTCTTGTTCCTGCGATGGTTCACCCTGTCTTCCTGATGCCAACTGTTCTGATAAGTTTACTATGTATACAGGCATAGTTTCATCTATCTACACAAGTTGCACCCCATGTTGTACCTGTTCCTCTATGCTTCTTTCTCCTGTCTGCATAACTCCTGTTCCTTCCGGAGTTTCTCCTTCAACTCATGCAACTCCTTCTCTGTTTGCCCCATTATCCATTTCTCTCTCTTCCTTTATGAATTTCTCTTGTTGTGTTGTTGCCTCTTTGCCTCTACTGCCAAAGCTCCTTTCGGCACAACTTGGTCCACTCAGAACTTGCAGCTTTGCTCTTCCTCCATGTTGTTGACAATATTCCTTTTGCCCTTGTTTGCACACTAGTATGTTTACCTCTGTTGCTACTGCTTCTGGTGCTCTCTGGGATGTTATTTCATGTTGCATCATTTTCCATTCCATAGCAAGGTTAACCGGCTCATTGAGTCTGGAGGAGTTGTAACAATATCTCCATGGGTCTTGCTCCATCCAATGACATGCCCCATGGATTCAGTTAAACTGTACCCTTCCGCAGTGATCTTTCACAAGACAATTTCAGTCATACAGATTGTAACTTCGGAGGTCGAATGGATATTTATTCATCTGCTTTGCTTTGACATTCACATGCTTGAAACTTCGTATCTCGTATAACCCGATTTGCAACGGAAGAGTGGGCCAAGGTGCCTTCTTCTTCTGGTGCAGCCTAGCAGTCAATCCTGTCGAGATGTGATATGATACTTCCTGCATGACACATTTTTCCATGGAAAACTTTAGTAGAACATGCAGAGGCTTCTCCGCACTATACATTTGTATGAAGGTGCTAGACGGTGAGGCATACCAATCAGCTATGTCGATTAGTGCCTCCATCGCTGCCTTCAGGGTGGATCCTGTTTGAATATCAACTTATAAACTGGGGTGAAAAAATGATCGGACAATTGTTTAATAACTCCTATGAAGATGCAATTGGACAACATCTTACAACAAGTGTTCATAGCAGTCTTTGTTGGCATCCATTTGCACTTCTAGCCCAGGAACTCCTAATGAGCACAGATTGCATCCAAGATGTAAGTGGACATGTAGATTTTTACTTGCACACCTTTGGGTGGCTATTGAGTCCTTGTTACTTGTTCCTTCAGCTAATGATCCAACATGTCAAACTAGTTGCATGCTTTTCCTTCTTTGGCCATTTGGTCCAACGTGATCACCCAACTTTGTGGGAAGGTTTTTGTGCTTTCTTGGCCATACAGAAGACATGCGAAGATGAACAAGTATTGATACACCTTCCGCAGTATCTTCACCTTGTATACCTGGTTGGGTGTCATCCTGACTTTAGCCGACTACTTCACCCAGTTCTTCAAGATATCTCTCAAGTTGGCATTGCTTCTATGTACACTGAAAGGTGTCTCCATGTTGATCACGAGCTTTGACATTTGATACATCTCATCATAATCCTGTGCCTTGAAGGTAGCAATCTCTATCCCACTGACACTACTAAATGTCATCATCTCAAGATCAATGTGTGAGACAATCCAATGTATCATGTCCATGCATGGGAGCATGGGATACTTGCATGCAATCTGGTACAAGCTGGACATGTGGATGTTCACATAGACTTGGCAATCTTTGAGGTCTTCCCCAAATGTGCCTACAAATGCATCATTGACCTCTTTCCATTTTGGCTTGATGTCCTTGTCTACAATCAGCTTGGTATCTTCATAGATTGGTAGACTTGTAGACACTCGCTCAATTGCTTCTCCAGTTGCACTTCCATTAGTGTCCTTTGATCTTGCTCTCTTGGAGGCCATTGATCCTGAACTACTAAGAGGCAAACGAACACCTAGTAGATCTGGAGACAAAGTTGTATAAATTCCCACTGTAGATAAACATATTATGCAATATACTAAAACACAATACAAGATCTACTTCTACAACACTTTGCGGAAGCTTAATTGAATTGAGCAAGATCAAGAGAACACATATAATTGAGAATGAGAAATAAATCACACATAACACAAAATAAATAACTCGGGAAAGCCTCAGCCTAAAACCCCAATCTCTGTATTATCATACAAGTGGAAATCTTGTTCAAGTAACAAAAATAATTAGCTCTCAAGCAATCCTGCTCTCTCTGCAATCAAAATAATATAGCTCACAGACTGAATAGACATAGTATATGTCCTCCTCAAGCCCTCCAAGCCTCCTATTTCCTTGTGCAGTTTTTCTTGGGGTCCGGTGAAGCCACATGTGTGAATTGGCCTCATCACACTTACTAAACCTGAAGAAGTAACTGTGCAATCCTCAAGGAAAGAATTCCTTCTGCATGCAAGGAATATTCACAATGGAATATTCTAGCAACTGATAGTACACTTCCCCTCCATCTGATCTCAACTAGGTCTCTGTCTGAACTGACATGCATGAGTTATTTATGAGAGAATACTCAATTATCTGAAGTGCAGTAGTTACATGCATGCAAGCATTAACTAACTAAACTTACATTAATTCAACAAACTGCTTGAATTAATCTAACTGAACTTGACTCAATTAACTAAGCCAACTAATTACAACCCATCCTTATCTCTTTAACTGATGGATAAATTACTCAATTAATGGAGAAACAATTGCATGTCCCCACATAGACTTCAAGTTTGATTTTCCTTAACTAATTAACTCAAGATGAATTAATTAATTAATTTACAAACTGCTTCTAAGATCAAATTCGAATTTTACTTCACTATTTTAGTTTACGGACTGACTAAAATAGGAAGGTATCCCGAAATGTTATTTATAGAATGCTATTTTTAGCACTTCCATTGTCGCTAAGATCAACACTAGCTGATCTGTTATTTATAGCGTGCTATTTTTAGCAATTCTATTTTTAGCATTTCTTGTTGCTATTTTCAACACTCCCTCTCAATAAGAAAGTGATTATCAGTAACCCCAATCCTATCTCTGTGGAAATCGAACTTGCATATTGAGAATGCCTTAATCAACATATCTGTATCATATTCCTCGGTTGAAACATATAACAACAACATGATCCTCTTGACCACACAGTCTCGAAGATGGTGATACTAGATATCTATGTGCTTGGACCTTTCCTGAAAAGCTGGATTCTCTGAGAGTTTGATACAACTCTGATTATTGCAGTAGATCAATATATGATCCATCATCTGACCAAAAAATCCCACTAGAATCTTCTGCATCCAAATGGCCTCACATGCAGCCTGACTAGTAGCCATGTATTCAGCCTCTACTGAGCTAAGTGCAAGTAATCTTTGTTTCCTATTGTACTAAGAAACTGCAACTGAACCAAGGTTCAAGATTCCTCCAGAAGTGCTCTTCCAGTCTGATGGACTCCCCACCCAATCTACATCTGTGAAGCCCTAAAGCTTCACTCCCTCTGTCTGTCTATACCACAATCCGAACTTAGACGTGCCTCTGACGTATCTCAGCACATGCTTCACTGCCTTCCAAAATAGCTTGGTAGGCTAAACCGTAGCTTGACTTAGCTGGTTCACTGCAAAGCATAAGTCGGGTCGTGTGTTCACCAGATACATAAGTGAACCCACCAGTTGCCGATAAATAGTAGTAGATACTACCTCGCCTGAAGTAGCATCCTCCTTCCTCTAGTTCCCAGCTAGAGGAGTTTGCATGGGCTTGCACTTCTCCATGTGAAAGTGCTTAAGTATCTCATTGACATACTTTCCTTGAGACACAAATACTTCCCCATATTTCTGCCACACCTCCATGCATAGAAAGTAGTGCATAAGCCCCATGTCCTTCATCTCGAACTCTCTTGCAAGGTCCTCCTTGCAAGACTGTATCAGCTAATCATCACCTATTAAAATTAGATCATCGACATAAAGAACAATGATCAATGGTTTACCTTCTACCATGATGTAGTAAAGGTTCACATCTACTTCACTCTTGGTGAAGCCCAACCCGGTGAAATAACTCTCGATCTTGGTGTACCAAGCACTGGGCGCTTGCTTCAGCCCATACAAAGCCCTCTTGAGTCTGCACACATGCGACTCATGATCGAAGGTTTCGAAACCCTTTGGTTGCTCAATGTACACCTCCTCCTCAATTTTCCCATCCAGGAATGTTCTCTTCACATCCATCTAGTGGATCTTCCACCCCATCTGAGTTGATAGTTCCAATATCAATCTAATCGATGAGTACCTTTCTACGGGAGCAAAGGTCTAATCGTAGTCGATCCCCTCGACCTGTGAGAAAGCCCGGGCAACAAACCTTGCCTTATGTTTCTCAACACTTCCATCAGCTACCTTCTTTACCTTGTAAAGCAATCTATAACTCACTACCGACTTGCCGTGAGGCCTTGGGACAACATCCCACACATTGTTCTGAATGATAGAGTCTTACTCCTCTACCATTACATCAACCCAGACTGGTTGCTGCACTGCCTCCTCGAATGAAGGAGGTTCAATATCTACACACTCCCCAACCAGGGCCATGTACCCAGTGTACCACTCGGGCGACCTCCTCTGTCTACACTGAGAAGATGGATATCCCACATTCTCCTGTGCATCCAGCATCAACTTGTCAACTTCCCTTGAGAATTTCTGCCCATCTCTGGAAGTATCAGCATGAGTGGATGTCTCCACTCCCGGATCCTCTGCATGCAGCCACTTTGCATCAATCTGAGGCTCCTCCTCCCTAAGAACTAAAAGTTCCTCATCTGCATGTGACTCGAGCTCCCTCTCAAGCGATAGGCACATGGCTTTTAGCTCGTTGGACTTTTGATCCCTACATACCACAGTCCTATGAGTGGAAGGTAGGTACACCCAATAGTTGTGGGGTGTATCCATGTACCCCACAAGTATTCCCAACTCAACTGTTGGATCTAGCTTCTTCCTGGCATCTTTGGTCACATGAGATTAAACTGATGATCTGAAGATTCGGAAGTGACTTACATCAGGTTGCTTCCCGGAATAGGCCTCCATAGGTGTCTTCATCCCCAGTATACCGTGTGGGATTCTGTTTTGCAAGTATACTGTTGTATTGCATACCTCAACCCACAAATGTAGTGGTAGGCTTTGGTCATGCAACATCGCTCGAGCTACTCCCATAATCGATTTGTTCTTCCTTTCGGCCACCCCATTCTGTTGTAGGTTATGGGGTGCCATTAGTTCCCATTTAATTCCTTCTGTAGAGAAAAAGTCTTTAAAATATTGGGAGACATACTCTCCACCATTGTCACTACGTAAGGCTTTTATTTTCTTTCCAAATTATTTCTCTGCCAAGGCTTTCAACTCATAAAACCTCAAGAAGTTATGATCCTTGTTTTACATAAAGTAGATCCAGCATTGACAAGAAAAATCATCAATAAAAAGAGCATAGTACCTTTGTTTAATGGTGGAGGCTATAGAGAAAGATCCACAAACATCTGAGTGAACTTGCTCCAGGATTGCTCCAGCTCTACTGTCTCGATCCAAAAAGTAAGATTTCACATACTTACCCAAGGTACAACCTTTGCATGTACTCGTCTGCGCAAGTTTTCCCTTGGGTAATACGATAGAAATCTGTTGCATGATCTTCAGCGCTCCATGGTGCAAGTGGCCCATTCTTCAATGCCATAGCTCGCCAACATCTTGACTTTGCACCATCTCAGCTTTGGAACTCAAAGCAGCACAGTCGTCTAACTCCAACTTGTAGATATTCTTGACTCGAATCCCTATTCGCTTTGTCTATCCAGTATCGATATGCCTCAGGAATACCTTTCCTTGACTAAAGACTACATCGTGGCCTTTATCTTCTAGCATAGCGATAGACACAAGATTCTTCTTCAGACCTAGTACATGCTTTACATCAGTCAGGGTGAGGGGAGCTCCATGCTCCCTCTGAAACACAACCGTACCTTCACCTGAAACATGGTACTTTCCATCATCACCCATCTCGATCCGCATCTGGAGATCCTTCTCCTCCAAGGTACTGAAAATATTCTTGTCACCTGACATGTGGAATGAAGCTCCATTGTCCAGGTACCACACACATCCAACCATGGATGAAACCATGCATGTGATAAGCGAGAAATCCAACACAAATTGTGAGGCCAGTGCCTCACCATCAGATCCCTTTGAGGAACCCTTCTTGCATTTCTTTTATGGAAAATTCGTAGCATAAAGGCCCACTTCATGACAATGAAAGCATCACACTTTTGATTTGTCAATCTTCTTCCCACCATGGGAAGAACCAGATTTGGAATGGGACACCTTCCCTTTCCCTTTCCTCGCCTTACTTGCTAAGGCTAGATTTTCCTCATCATCTTGCTTCGATGAGGATCCATCTCTAGTGCTTCTTCTGATTTCCTCCTGCATTAAATTCGACCAAAGTCGTTCCCAATTCGGTAGTTTTTCTCTTCGATTAACCGAGTCTTGGTAGCTATGCCAGCTCTTAGGAAGACCGAGGAGTGCAAGACTCACCATGTCATCATCAACAGTCGTGATCCCTACACTTCCAAGCTCATCCCTACAGGTGGTGAGCTTGTTCAAATATGTAGAGATCGTGTCGCCCTTTTCACACTTGATCGTATGAAGCTTGTCTTTTAGTGCCAGCTTCCTCTAATCACTGCTGTTGTGATATAAATCTTTCAATGTTTTCCACATCAAAAACAGAGTCTCCTTCCCATGGAGGCTCAAGACAATGTCGTCTCGAAGTCCCTCCAAGAGGATTCTCCTTGCTCTAGCCACGCATTTCTTCCATTCTGCCAATTGAGTAGGATCAGTTGGCTTCGGGACTTCTTGATCAATGAAGTCCTTTAGATCGTTATCCTCTAATATTGCCTCCATGCGATCCTTCTAGGCTATATAATTCAAGCTGTCATCAAGGGCATACTCGAGCCT
>APFE030539944.1:0-20105 GCA_000404065.3 Pinus taeda | reverse complement strand
ATTTATTTTTTAAAATAAATATAAATAGAAAAGTTAATTAATGATAATATAAATTGCAAAGTGTGGAAGCATTGACAGAGTCCATGAAGACCTGAACTAACTATGACAATGTTTAACAATGGACTAATTTTATTGCATTCAATAGGTTATATCAAGCACTGACTATTGACCCAGTTTGTGAGCTCATGAGGGCCACAATATCGTGTTACAGAATGGGATAGCCCATCAGGAATGCTCAAGATATTCTTATCTCTTAGTTTTTAGGTCGTGACTCCACATGAGGGTTTTTCTAGCATGTGGTGGAATACACTCTCTTGAGTAGGACACCACCTCATGGGAGGAATCGATTTGCATTACATTATTGTTTAACTTCCTAAGGCCATAAGCATTACCATACCTAGTGCCTGAACACTTAGTTCATGGGTTAGCATATCGCCTGAACGACTAATAATAGCTATGGAATTCTGGATGAAAGCATCCCACCAATGAACGATGTGTATGACATCCCTGTTATTGGCAAGAGAGCTAGAGGCCCTTCAGTAGTCATCATGTTCTTAACTAGGACAAACAAAAGCTTTCTTGCATAAGCATGCCTAGAATTCCTTGTCCCCAAGTGGAAAATATTTTAATGCCGAGAATTCTCCCAGTGCACCCATGTCCATAGGAACGACCCCAGTATTTGAACCTCCAAGAGAATTTCCCCAACTACGTGATGAATATCAATCTTCGTGTGTTCTTTTTGTACTCTGAGAACCCAATGGGCTTGGAAAGAGTAGCCTTGTTGTACGTTCAGGAGGGATAGCACCAATTGATGCTCTAGTGAGTTGTCGTGACTTTGAAAACTTAGCTCCATCTCATTGCAAAACCACTACAACCAATCCATAGCTAAATCCATGATAAATGGGTACAATGTGCAAGAATGATACAAACCTGATAAAAGCGACTCAATCCAAGATCGAGCGAACTGCTCATAAGTTTCCAATACCTCCTTAATTGGACCATGGTAAGATCCTTCAAAGAGTCACATAGCGGAAAAAATAGACGTGAATCAAACCTTATAGCTATAATCGAATAATCCTTATCTATCGATCCTAATCATGGTAACTCCAAATTGGATACCCACACATCGCCCTATCAATATGAAACGAAAGGAGTGACATGGACTTAGGAATATTTCCCGATATGATCCAGGTGGATGTTGGTGGCCACCCACCTATCCCATTTGGACCCCCACAACTGTCTCTTTCAGTTTTTTTCAGTTTCCTAAATTGTAGCACAGTTTACTATTTTTAGCAGTTTTTCGAGTCCTGAACTTCTAGAGCCATTTTGAGGCCCTAAACGATATTTTTTCGGAAATCTCTGGACAACATTGGTCCATGCACCAATGTTGCCATTCCCAAAGTGGTATTTCTCAGATAGATCTTTCTAACGAGCTATTTTACGCGTCAAACGAAGATCGTATGCCAAAGTTACGACCCTAGGAAATTGATGTACCAATTTACCCAAACGGGGCCCACAATTTGGCGTTTCATCTTCTAGGGTTAGGTTTTGGGATGTTAAGGGTTTTTCCATTGTTTCTCAACAATAATTTATGCCTTCAAGCCTTTCATTGTAACACAGTTCAGAGGCATGTAGCCGCCACATCTCTTCTCATAGATAAGTTACCATCACCCTAGCTAGTTTATTTCCATTTCTGTTTGTAAGTATATTTCATTATTTTACATTAATGAAATGAAGTATTATTTCCATTGCATCTCTATGTTTATGGTTATCTCTGTAATTTGTTGCATTCGTATTTAAATCCGAATCACGAGACCAACAAAGGAGGAAACATTAGAGGTCGAAAGGTTTGATAGTCAGGTGTAACATCGACAGGAATTTTCCCTACCTGAATCGCACAAAGTGAGAGTGCATCCTAGTCGGAGGATGAGTATTCGGGGTCAAGATTGCTCCCCGAGTCAAGCATGTTGATGCACAAAGGAAGCAAACCAACCCCAAATAGGTCAAAGGTCGGGGATCAGGCCTAGAAATAACAAAGTTAGGTGCACTGTTGGATATGGCTGATTTCGAATGGCCTTTGAGATCACTGCCACCTGGGATATCCATTATGGTGGAGCCCCAACTACTGTCACATGGGCCATAGGGTGGCTTCCAAATTGAGGATAAGGGGTGTGTGAAGGTAGACGGTCTTGTTACAATGATAACCAATAGTTTCCCAGAAAAATATTGTCTGTGTTAATTAATGGTTTTGGATCATTTATTATTTATGACAAAATTACAAATCATCATATAAAATAATTATTTATTTTAAAAATTATCAAAATATTAAAAAATAATAATAATAATAAAAATTCAAGATATCATATATATATATATATATATATATATAAAATTCGGAAGGTACAATAAATGAGCATAACATTGGTGGTCCCTCATGTATGTATATATATATATATATATATATATATCGCCTTATAAAATGCTTTGTAATAAGTCATGGTGACCTGGCTAGAAGCACATTTACCGAGACTAATGCGCAAGGAAAGCATTGAAATTCGGAAGGTACAATAAACAAGCATAACATTGGTGGTCCCTCGGCTGACCTGAGTCGAACCTAGTTAGAGTGCATTGTAGTCCAAGGATGGGTAGTCGGGGTTGGGACTACCCACATATCTAGCCGATTGATGTGCCAAGGAAGTTGGTCAACCCCGACTAGGTCAGAGGTCGGGGGTCGGGCCTGGAAATAACCAAATGGGGCCCACTGACAAATAGGGCTGAATCAAAATGTTGTTTTAGCTCACTTCCAGCTAGCTTGTCCACGATGGAATACCACCAACTATTACCATGTGGCCCAATAAAAATATAAAAAAAATAATTAATAATAATATAAATTAATAAATTATATATTTAATGCTTTATTTATATTTCTATTATTTCTGGGGCAATTTTAATCCTTACATAATTTGAATGTATCGAATGAGGGCCCACCTCTTAAGAAAAATTTTTACAAATCAACATATAAATTATTATTTTATTTTTAAAAGTTAATACCAATATAAAATATAATTAATAATAATTTTTATTGCAAATATATATATATATACTAGGAAGTAGTGATGTGGTTGGAAGCAGCTTCCCCGTGACTAGTAGACAAGGAGAGCATCAGAGGTTGGAACGTCCAATAGCCCGTTGTAGTGGGTAGTCAGGGTCGGCACTGCCCACGACTCCAGCAACTTGATGTACCAAGGAAGTGGGTTGATCCCAACTAGGTTAGAGGTCAGGGGTTGAGCCTAGAAATAGAAAAATAAGTCGTTCTGATGGATAGGGACCACTGTGACTAGAATTTTCGCTCACTGCCACCTAGCATGTCCACGCTAGTAAAGCACCAACTACTACCATGTGGCCCAATAAGAATATAAAAATCTAGTTCACATGCAAAGTGTCAAGGCAAGTCCAACTTCCGACTCCTTGTCAGCCTCTGCACCCATGATAATATAATCTGAAAAAGGATTAAAAGACTAAAAGTGGGTTTAATTGGGAATCTCGTCACCGTAATCGAAACTGTTGTAGTGGGGAGTTAATAAAGCAATGAATAACCAATGCTTGACCCCGACGTCAAGTCGGGCCTGACCTCTGGACTACTCTATTCGAGGGTGAAAGATGGAAACTGATTTTAATTAAGAATCACACCATTGATATCACTTGTCAATAAACCATTACTATGTCAATGTCATAATATGTTGTCTGCACATGTTGTACGATGTATTTTTTGGATAGTAATACCCGAACACCCTTCGTGGCGCAAATAATCATTATGAAATAAGGCTCAAGCCCTCTGTGCCAATAATAGTGTCAATAAATATAATTAAAAAAAAAAAAATGTGTTCCCTAATGTACACTTTAGGTGTTATTTGTTTAATTTTTAAGTGTTATTTGTTTAATTTTTAGTCAACACAAGATTAATATAAAGGTCAATGGATATTGAATGTGTAAGGTGAGCCTCTAGATGAATTAGGTGCGAGCAAATAAGGAAACAAAGATTAAAGCCAGACCCAACCTCAAGTCGTGCTCGAACTTCTAACTGCTCCATTGAGTCATTCCGTTGGGACAACGATGTGGAAATTTACAAACAACCATGATAATATAATCTAAAAGAAATTGAAAGATGAAAAGTGAGTTTAATTGGAAATCTCACCACTATAGTCGCAAGTGTGGCAACCGTGAGTTCATAAAGAAATGAAAGAGCAATGCCCAATCTCGACCTCAAGTCAGGCCCGACCTCTCGACTACTCTATTGGGACCGCTCCATTGAAGGACGATTCTAACAGCAATACCCCCAACACTATCCACCAACAAAAATAATCATTGCGAAATAAAGCTCAAGCCCTTTGCAGCAATCGCGACATCAATAAATACAATTAAGAATTTAAAAAAAAATATTTATTTTTATTTCCTAATATAAACTTTAAATATTATTTGTTTAATTTTTAATCCACACAATCAACACATATCAATTGCATAACATCCTACGAACGAACGAGAAAGATAATAAATGACAAACACTTCATCTAGACTTCGACTAAGGAAATATTTAACAATAAAAATTGAAATTCAAAATGATTTAGAAATTATGACTATGTGAACAATTATTTTATTCACTTCTTAAATTAATACATTCCTGATTCACTTCGAAGATACGAATGCACTACTACTGCGTTTACCTACTTATAAATATTTCACCATATACATGATTTTAAAATATAGTTATTAAAGAAAATGTGATAAAATATAGTTATTAAAGAGAATGTGATAGTGTTTCGAAAGTTCAAACATATGTTATTTTTAAATTTGATGATAAATTGGATTATTGAATTAAGGCTTTTGTAATCTATATAAATTAGATTTTTAAATATTTTAATATTGTTGATGAGATACATTAGTTATTTTTTTATAAATAAATATTTAATAATTAACTATTTATTTTATTTTCATATAAAATATAAATTTCCAATCCCGCCATATAAACTTGGAACAACACTTCTGGTCATCAAATATATTTTAAGAATTTATTTTTAACTATTTTTAAAACATTTAATATTTAATAGGACACTTCTGGTCATCAAAATAAATTTTGAAGAATTTAATTTTTAACTATTTTTCAAACATTTAATATTTATTTTTACCTGTTATTTATTAGTATAATTGATTTTTGATAAAGAATAACAAATTATCTCAATAATATTTGAATTTTGAAAAGTTTTAAATAAGAAGCTTCAAATATTTTTCATGCTTCATTTCCTCTTAAATCTCAGCACTATAAAGAAACAATAAAAAACGGTAACGCTACCAACATAGCTACAACCTATGGGAATAGGAAATAGTTCACATTCACCTTAACTTCACCATTCACGAGCCACCTCATGGCACAAGTAAAATTCTTGATATTTTCTCCCCCTCCAATTTATATTTTACAAATTATTATCCACAAATAAATAAAGTAGAAAAAATCTAACATTTAGAGGAGTAACGGTATGGCTCATGGGAATAAATGAATAAATAAAGTACGTGAGTAGAAAAAATCTAATATTTAGAGGAACAATGATATGGCTCATGGTAACAAATGAATTATTAATAAGATAGTTTTTAAGGATTAGAATATTATTATAATTGTGTATAGCCACCTCATTGTACAGGTAATTTTTTTATATTTTCTCCCTTTTTAATGGTAACTCTTCCAATTTATATTATAAAAATTATTATCCAGTTATAGCTAAAGTACGAGAGTAGAAAAAATCTAATATTTAGAGTAACGGTATGACACATGGGAATAAATAAATAAAATATACAAGTAGAAAAAATCTAATATGTAGAGGATTAATGGTATGGCTAATGGGAACAAATGAATTATTAATAAGATAGTTTTTAAGGATTCAAATATTATATCTATGTATATTATAGTATTAGAGACGAATACTCTGGTTTGAAATATTATACCTATAGAATTTAGATTCAATAAAAACCATGTAATTTATTATTAAAATTTGTAATTTTTTTGACAAATTTCATCGATTTAATCATATATATGTAAAAAAATAGGTGAATTTTTAACCAAATGGATTTTTTAAAGAAAATGTCCAAAAAATAGCCAATTAACGAAATTTTGCCCCTAAAATTTTACCTAGATTTTAAGTTGTGTCAAACCTTGGAGTCTCACAACCATTATGCCAATCAATAAGATGAATAAGGCATGTTTGATCTGTAAGTTGTCTATCGTGGACATTCCATTGGAAAATTCATCACAATAAATCTACTAAAATATATCTAGAAATTTGAAATCTACACTGTGGGGATTATATTTCCCTTAGATGACTAGATTCATTAGTATTTTTTATTGCCTATGTATGCAAATTATAATTATACGAAAAATAGAGAACAAATAGAACAATCATTCAAAAACTACAATAACAAAAGATATGACCTCGGAAACCCTTTAGGGAGAAAACCCAACTAGAAGGTGAGGTTGCTTTGTTATCTCTCTCTAAATGGAAATGGATGCAAGTACCAATGAGTGAGACTTGTGGCTCATAGGCTACTATAGTATATAAATGCTCTCCGTCTTTTCTCTTTCCTTATCCACTCTTAGCTACTCTACTCATCAATAAACACAATTCACTCAAATAGAATGGACCCCCTTTTAATCTTAGTGGTCCAGTTATAACACATTCTGATAGCCTACTCGTGGTTAAGTTTGACTCCTTCAAATCTTAACTAGAGTTACAATATTGACTCTTTTAGATTTGTCTTCATCATGATCATGTGGTTAGCCCATTTTCCAAGAATGTAGGCAGATGTGGCACCCTCTTGAATTATGGAGGTCAATTTTGATATATCAACTTTCGAAAGGCATAACTATCTGATATGAGCTCTGGTTGAGGTAATTCTTGTGTTGTCATTCAAAAGGTATCAATGTGTAGATTATAGACTCTAGTCCAATAGTAAGGTTGGGACCACAAAAAATGGTCATTTAATGCCTCATAATGTCTTTAAAAAAATTCACCCAAATTTTCCACACTCAGACCACCAGTAAAAATGATCCTATGAGTTGATTCCTCCACTTTTTCCACTTTGATAGCATTAAGGAGGATGGAAAATAATATAATTATCTAATCTATATTATACCTCCTCATTTTGGGAGGCTTTTGGTCCCAAAAAATTGTTATTGAATGTTCAAAGTGAGGAAATTTTTCCTCTACCTTGTCCCCAGCGTACCATTTAGCCTTGCTTGGAAGATATCCCTTCAACACAATCTACCAAAGTTCATGCTAACCATGTCTTCTAGTTTTAGACCTCTTTTGCAAAAGTATATCATTTATTAACTTTTCCCGAGCATCTAGTGTCAAATCCTCTACATAATGTAGGACATTTTCCATTTCCTGTACCAACATGGAAGGCTCATAGAGTTTAGGATGCATTGCATTCACCACTGAGTAAATGTGCATCGATTTGAAATTAAATGACCCATGTTCAACTCTTGAAGGCTTCACCTATAAGCATGTAGATAGGATATACAAGCAATAAAAGCAAGTCCCATCACCAACTCTAGCCTCTGGAGTTTTGGTGTTTGGAATCGATTTGCAATTAAAAGACCCGTCGTTATCAACTCTTGGAGGCTTCACCCATAAGCGCGTAGATAAGATATACAAGCAATAAAATCAAGTCCCATCACTAACTTTGGCCTTTGCAGTTTTGGTGTTTAGAATCGATTTTCAAGTAAAAGAACCATGTTCAACTCTTGGAGGCTTCACCCATAAGATCATATATAGCTTATACAAGCAATAAAATCAAGTCACATCACCAAATCTAGCCTTTGGAGTTTTTTTTTTCTGGAATCAATTTGTAAGTAAAAGACCCATGTTGAACTCTTGGAGGCTTCATCCATAAGCTCGTAGATAGGATATACAAGCAATAAAATTAATTCCCATCACCAACTCCAACCTCTAAAGTTTTGATGTTTGGAATCAATTTGCAAGTAAAAGACTCGTGTTCAACTCTTGGAGGCTTCACCATAAGCCCGTAGATAATAGGTACAAGTAATAAAAGCAAGTCCCATAACCAACTTCGACCTCTAGATTTTTGGTGTTTGGAATCGATTTGCATGTAAAGGACCCATGTTCAACTCTTGGAGGCTTCACCCATAAGCCCGTAGATAGGATATACAAGCAATAAAAGTAAGTCCCGTCACCAACTGTTGGCCTCTAGATTTTTGGTGCTTGGAATCAATTTGCAATTAAAATACCCATGTTAAACTCTTCGAGCCTTCACCCATAAGCCCGTAGATAAGATATACAAGCGAGAAAAGTAGGTCCCATCACCAACATTGGCCTCTAGAGTTTTGGTTTTTCGAATAGATTTGCAAGTAAGAGACCCATGTTCAACTCTTGGAGGCTTCACCCATAAGCCCGTAGATAGGATATACAAACAATAAAAGCAAGTCCCATCACCAAATTTGGCCTCTAGAGTTTCAATGTCCACAATCAATTTGCAGGTAAAAGACCTGTGTTCGACTCTTGGAGGCTTCACCCATAAGCTCGTAGATAGGATATATAAGAAATAAAATGAAGTCCCATCACCAACTGCAACCTCTAGGGTTTTGGTGTTTGGAATCGATTTGCAAGTAAAATACTTGTGTTTAAATCTTGGAGGCTTCACCCATAAGCCCGTAGGTAGGATATACAAGAAACAAAAGCAAGTCCCATCACCAACTATGGCCTTCGGGGTTTTGGTGTTTGGAATCGATTTTCAAGTAAAAGACCTATGTTCAACTCTTGGAAGATTCACCCATAAGCCTGTAGATAGGATATACAAGCAATAAAATCAAGTCCCATCACCAACTCCAACCTTTGGGGTTTGGTTGTTTGGAATCGATTTGCAAGTAAGAGATCCGTGTTCAACTCTTAGAGGCTCCACCCATAAGCTCGTAGGTAGGATATACTAAGCAATAAAAGCAAGTCCCATCACCAACTCCAACCTTTGAATTTCTAGTGTTTGGAATCAATTTGCAAGTGAAAGACCCATGTTCAAATCTTGGAGGCTTCACCCATAAACCCGTAGATAAGATATACAAGCAATAAAAGCAAGTCTTGTCACCAAATCCAACCTTTGGAGTTCTGGTGTTTGGAACTGATTTGCAAGTAAAAGACTAGGATGAGGGTATATTGAGCTTATAGGAATTATCAGCAACCGTTTCCAGTGTCTCAAAAGGACCATATTGTAGAGCCTTGACTTTTTTTCCCCTAAGACCATGTAGCCTCTCCTTATTCAACAATAACCATACTTTTTCTCCCACCTTGAACGACCTCTTTGTTTTGTACCAATCCATCCTGGCCTTGTATTTTGACTTCTACAATGTCTCATATGCATTTTATTTTCAACAATTTTTTATTTCCTTAAAGGATCCCCTTTAATATCCCCCCTCACTCCTCCTTCTAAAATATGGTCGTGACTACCTGTAGTAACAAATAATTATCGTGGCTCTCAACTCTCAAACAACATGACATGAAAACACAACAAGACTTGATAAAAGAAAATATATAAAAATGCGAATAAAAACACACACACTGAATATATTAGAAATAAAGATCAATACATATATGGCCTCTCATTTGGATTAGAAGCCTTGAGATTTCCCAAGCTACCCATTTAAGACAAAAAAATCCTTATTAATTTTAGACATGAGGAATAACTTCCTCTTGCCACGTATTCATTCCAGAGGCTTCATATTTTACAAAAATAAAAGGAAATTGTGTCCTCTTTCACACAATTACATGCTACTCATTCCATAATCAAATTTGGTTTGGAGTGGGGTCTATGCCACTACATCAAACTCCCATGCCCAAAAATATTCATGATCTTCTGATAATGTGTTGTCATTGTTGCATTTCAAATAGGCTCTAGTGCCTCCTTCCTTCTCCTATTGTGTCATATTTGTAAATCCTTCAATCCTATCCCAAGTTGTTCTTAAGGGGGGATGTTAGGATATTCCAACACATAGGAAATAGTTAAGTATAACTTGGTCTAGTATAGAGTTAGGTAAACTGTGTTTCTTTACTATGTACTTTTGTAACTTACAATCTGACGGTCACGATATATAGTGATCTGACGGTTCATTCTCTCCTTGGTATTACCGACACTTGATCCGTGGCTTGACATCCGATTGGTCCATGATCTCTATTTAAAAAGCATGGAGGGTCATTTGTAGGTTAATCGTTCATCAGAGAAGCTTATGTAAGTTTTCATTCTTTTATTAATAAATTTCTTGAAGTGGCCGCGTTGGCTCAAGCCATGGACTGTTTCCCTCTTTGAAGGTTTTAAGCACGTCAAAAATACTGGTGTATTGATCTGTGATCTATTTGTGAGCGGTGTCCTTTGGTGTTCTGTCTGAGGAACTTACACTGTAAATTCCTACATGGGGGGCATTCCGAGAAGGTGGGGAGAATTGTCATCCTCGCTTTCATTCATATCCATCTTTCATCTTCTTTCTCCACATGTATCTCTGAGTGAGTAGAAACCAAGCCTCACTGACGCTGCACCAAGCTCTCTCCCTCGCTCAATATTTTGGCATCATTGGCTCACCTCCTCTAGAACCTTCTTAATCTCCCTCTTCCTATTGCATGCTTTCTCACCTCCCTCAACAATTATACCCATAATTTCAATTGTAGAATTTTGGAACAACTTTGACCCAACCATAGATGGAAGTTCTTCTCCTTTATTCTATAGGAAATATTTCCATGCTCTGATACCACTTGAAAAAAACTGATTATGGGGGTTTTTCAATTTGATCCTCAAATGATTTAATTCCATAATTATGGGGGTTATGGGCCCACTAAACCTAACATTTTTTATCATTCTTATGCAACAATGAGTTCACCCTCCATTAAAATTCCCAAAATATATTCCTTCATCCTTTTCCCTCTCTTGACTGCTTCATATTTCTTCTCAGTGCACATGTGCTTTAGCGTTGCCAACGTTCTAACTTGTTATCTACACATTTCCCTCATTTGTGCTTATGGGTACCACTTAAGGTCAGGGGTCGGGACTATGAGCTAGTACCCCCTTTTATTTTTTCAATGATTGTTGTTTAGTCAATTTAATGTCTTAAATTGCGAACATAAATTATTGACCAGGGTTAGTAAACTGATGAAGTGTGGTGCACAATATGTGCTTAGTTAACCTTGTTTCTTACTTTGTTGAGTATGTTTTTGTATTGCTTTGAGGGTTTTGTATTTTATGCCTAATGATTTTAATGGATGTTAAGTTTCAATGATCAACTAAGTTTAATAGATTTTTAATACAAAAACTAATTTCTAAGAAGGAAGAAAAGGAAATGTACTTCAACTAATTTAATTTTCATAAAATCAAATCAAAAACTTGAATAGTTAGTCTAATCTAGGCCAACACTATGCCTATGAAAACCAGAGCATTATTCTAGATAAAATTGTATTCATTGATAACATGAAAATGAAATCACTTCCTATCCTATCCTTGAAAACTCTTTATCAAAAGTAAAACTAATCCTATTCTATGAAATGAAAGCAAGCAATATAAAAACAGTGACGATCTACTGCAAGCTCAAATACTATTGTGAACATTCAATATAGGAAGATGTCGAATTCATCTTCTTGAAATGAATTAAGCAATTGAGTATACATTATATGTGATATAAGAAAGCATAATAAAAGCATGGAAATGAAAACTTGCACCTACTATCTAATCTAATGCCTCTTAGGCAACCCAAATTGGAAGAACTACCTTTTTGGACTTGTTGATCATGAGATTACACAATAGATGAAAGCTTAATCTAAAAAGCATGACAAAAGCATAAGGAAAGAAACTAAATCACTGTTTATTCTTAATGCCTCAAGAAATCAATATTGGAAAATAGCTTAACGTTACCTTCTTGAGAAGCTCTTTAGAAAACATAGGGTTAAATAATGAATGTAAAGCTGAATCTAAGAAAGCATTCTAAAGGCTTGTGAAAGAAAACTAAGTCACTGTATTATCTAATGCTTTAAGCAATCCAATTTTAGAAAATAGATAAAACACTACTTTTTTTAGATGCTCTTAGGAAACATAAAATTACAATGAAGTAAATCTACATTTGAAAAATAAAATAACATTTGCAATGGAAAGCTAAACTATTTTCATGAATCAAAGTAAAACAAACTAATTAATCTTACAAATTTACAAAGGGATGCACATGGTTGATGGGGGTCCTTCCATTGTTCAATAGCATTCCAACTTGCAAAACTCACATTATAAAATTCAATAATAGAAAAGAACCTTCTTTATTGATAAACTCACAACTTTACACAATGGAAATCTACACTTCTAATATCATTACATCAATAACTCATTACTTTACATCCCATTCCATATCAAGCCTTGTTACAAAAAATTCTATAATTCTTTCTCTTCTTCTCCTCCTTTTCACACCTTTTTCACCCGCTATGATAGGAGAAAACTTCCCCTATTTTTACAGAAATATGAGAAGCTATCTCATTAATGAGTGTCCATGATTCTCTCCATATATATCTAGAGTTACAATCAAAATAGGAAATGATAAGACACATGTATTCTTAGAGTTTCAATACAAATAGGAAATGAGACACATATCCTTATGATCCCATGATCTTCTCCACTCAAATTTGAATTTAGTTTTGGAAGGCCACATAAAGGTCTTTTAGAAGTTTCCTTTTGACCTACACATGTCAACAATCTCATCCCACTTCTTTGGTATAAGCATATGCACATTATTTTCTAATTTTTAACCATAAATTCATTTAAAAGTGCTAAGAATTAATAAAGTTTGGGAAAAAATAAATGTGACCCAATAATGATAATGGTAAGGTAAATGTAATGAAATTGAGGTAAATGTAATGAAATAGAGGTGGAGTGAAGGTGAAAATATGGAAATATAATTGAAAATATAATGGAAGTGAATGAAAATTTCAAGGCCCAACATACCCTCCCACTGAAGCTATTGCATGTCCTTATGCAATCTATTACATTAATTCTTTTTTATCCTTGAGCTTTAGCTTAAATTTGCATGATATCATTTGATAACTTCATACTTTTGCAAAGTCTTTTAGTTGAATTGCAACACAGTTGGTTCTTGTGTTACTTCCATATTTTGTTGTTGCAACCATTTTTGATCTTTGAACTTTGCATAATGATAATTTGATTATTGTTGTAAAGTATATCTTTATTGGATTGCATCATAGTTGGTTCTTGTGTGACAACCATGATTGTGTTTGCATCCAATTATCTTTTTAGTATTTTTGACAAACCTTTGTATGCTGATAACAATAATGTAATAGTTAATATCTTTTGAAAGTATATGGGATTTTGAATGTGATATGAATATGGCAAAATATGAATATGAATTTATCCCCCCCTCAACTAATGATATTTGTAATTTTATGAGATGAGGAAGAGAGATGATTTTTTCCAAAAATTATCATTCTAGATTTTCCAGGAATTTTATAGTAAAAAGTTAAGAAATGACATACCTTAACTTACCCTTTGGAAATGGATGAGCTGCATGTGTGGTGCCTCAAAAATTCTAATCATAATCTTCTCAAGTGGCTGGACAAATCATGGAGAAAAGAGTCAAGATGACATTTTATTGTTTTTATTAAAACTTGTTGAATCTGTTGTGGAATGGTGTTGATTCTATTTCTGTCATCTGATTCTGCAATTGTTATTTGTTTCTGTAGCTTTTATTTGATACTGCAGATGTCAACTAATTCTGCAGCTACATGTCATCTAAATTTGCTCCAAAATGCTAAAAATGATAGTCTTCATGTCTTCAAAACTCACTGGCACAATTCCTGCTATGTGAATAGATGTTTTGATGTCAAACATAGTTAGAAATTGTTGACTAAGTGGCCATTAATGGATGCCACTAGTCAACACGAGAACTCTCATGATTGATGACAATGAGAGTCAAGATGTCCAAACACATCGTGCTAAGTATGAATAATTTTGTTGTTGTCGAGTACCTAGAAGATTTGATGAACAAGGGACATTTATGTATTCCCATTGTTTGTCAGCATGAGGACTTGCCATTAAGGCATGCAAGCTTGAAGGTGTTTTTGCAAGGATTTTAGGCTCAAAGGACTATGGACTCAATAATTTGTATTGAAGTAGGGTTTATTTGTGAAATGAAAATGATAGGAAGGGAAAATTAAAATGGAAGATGACAATGGAAAATAAGCATGTTAGTGAGCTTCTTGCTTTTATTTGTGGGTTAGGAGTAGACAAAAAATAATGGGAAGTGTATGTGAATAAAAGAAAATGAACAACTAACTCTTGCTAGGAAAAATGAATGTGGCTTGAAAAACATTTGAAGCTGCTTAGTTAACCCAAGGCACAATATGTGCTTAGTTAACCTTTTTTCTTACTTCGTTGAGTATGTTTTTGTATCGTTTTGAGGGTTTTGTCTTTTATGCCTAATGATTTTAATGGATGTTAAGTGTCAATGATAAACAAAGTGTAATGGATGTTTAGTATAAAAACCAATTTTTAAGAAGGAAGAAAGGAAATGTACTTCAACTAATTTAATTTGCATAAAATCAAATCAAAAACTTGAATGGTTAGTCTAATCTAGGCTTGCATTGTGTCTATGAAAAGCAGAGAATTATTCTAGATACAATTTTATTCATTGATAAGATAAAAAAAAATAAAAAAATCACTTGCTATCCTATCCTTGAAAACTCTTGATAAAAAATAAAACTAATCCTATTCTATGAAACGAAAGCAAGCAATATAAAAACAATTATGATCTACTGCATGCTCAAATACTATTGTGAACATTCAATATAGGAAGATGTCGAAATCATCTTCTTGAAATGACTTAAGCAATTGAGTATAGATTAGATGTGATATAAGAAATCATAATAGAAGCATGGAAAGGAAAACTTGCAGCTACTATGTGATCTAATGCCTCTTAGGCAACCCAAATTGGAAAAACTACCTTCCTGGACTTGCTGATCATGAGATTACTCATTAGACGATAGATGAAATCTTAATCTAAAAATCATGACAAAAGCATAAGGAAAGAAACTAAATCATTGTTTATTCTTAATGCCTCGAGCAACCAATATTGGAAAATAGCTGAATGCTACCTTCTTGAGAAGCCCTTTAGAAAACAAAGGGTTAAACAATGAATGTAAAGCTGAATTTGAGAAAGCATTGTAAAGACATGTGAAAGAAAACTAAGTTACTGTATGCTCTAATTCTTTAAGCAATCCAATTTTAGAAAATATATAAAACACTACTTTCTTGAGATGCTCTTAGGAAATATAAAATTACACAGTGAAGTAAATCTACATTTGAAAAATAAAATAACATTTGCAATGGAAAGCTAAACTATTTGCATCAATCAAAGTAAAACAAACTAATTAATCTTACAAATTTACAAAGGGAGACACATGGTTTATGCGGGCCCTTCCATTGTCCAATAGCATTCCAACTCGCAAAAATCACATTCTAAAATTCAATAATAGAAAAGAACATTTTTTATTGATAAACTCACAACTTTACACAATGGAAATGTACACTCCTAATCTCATTACACCAATAGCTCTTCACTTTACATCCCATTCCATCTCAAGCCTTGTCACAAAACATTCTATAATTCTTTTTCTTTTTCTCCTCCTTTTCACACGCTTTTCACCCCCTATGATAGGAGAAAACTTCCCCTATTTATACAAAAAGATGAGAATCTATTTCATTAATGAGAGTCCATGAATCTCTCCCTATATATCTAGAGTTACAATCAAAATAGGAAATGATAAGACACATGTCTTCTTAAAGTTTCAATACAAATAGGAAATGAGACACATATCTTTATGATTCCATGATCTTCTCCACTCAAATTCGAATTTGGTTTTGGGAGGCCACATAAAGGTCTTTTAGAAGCTTCCTTTTGACCTACACATGTAAACAATCTCATCCCACTTGTTAGGTATAAGAATATACACTTTATTTTCTAATTTTTAACCATAAATTCATTTAAAAACACTAAGAATTAATAAAGTTTGGAAAAACATAAATGCGACCCAATAATGATAAAGGTAAGGTAAATATAATAAAATGGAGGTAAATGTAATGAAATAGAGGTGGAGTGAAGGTGACAATATGGAAATATAAGTGAAAATATAATGGAAGTGAATGACAATTTCAAGGCCCAACAACTGTTAACTAGTTCAAGGCTCGACCAAACCAACCTTGTTGCACCCAAGTCATGGATTAGACTGGTCAACTCCCAATAGTGTCATTATAGTTCTACCCTCCATGCACTCTCGAGAAATGCATAGTAATCCCTTCTTTGTTATGCACTCTTGCCTATACTTCATCCCTCCCTCTCAGATGGCGACTACTCAATCGGCCTTGCATGCTTGATGACCCTCGACTGATTTTTCAATGCACTAACTCCTTCCCTCTAAACTGTGGCCATGAGTGCTTGTAATTAAAAATGATTGTTATGGCTCTCAACTCTTGAATGACACATGACAAGGATTGATAAAAGAAAACACATAAAAATGTGAATAAAAACACACACACTGAATATGTTCAAAATAAAGATGATTACATATATGAACTCTTAGGGCTTGACAACCTCTCAACAAATCCTATCAATTTTAAACATGAGGAACAAATTCCTCTCACCGCATATGCCTTTTAGAGGCTTCAGATTTTACAAAAATTAGAGGAAATTGTGTCATATTTCACAGAATTCCATGATACTCCTTCTAGAGCCTTCCATAATCAAATTTGGTTTGGGTTGGAGTCTACGTCGATGCATAAATGTCACATAGGAACCCAAGGTGACATGGAACGGTATAACGATGACATGGTAGTGCCACATGGTAGTACCATAATAACATGGACTTGAGTAAAGCTGATGTAGTAGTTCAATAAGGCCCATACGTGGGTGCCATGTGGATGCCAAGTTTCAACCCAATGTTGATGTAGCCTTATCTGATTTGTCAAAATTCAAGAAGGCATAGCTTTCAATACGAGAGTCATATTGAGATAAACATTGTATCATTGGTAGGCTATCGATGTTCTGAACGTGATGGTGGAATTGTTTTGAAGTTTTAATGACATTGGAAATGGTGAAATTTTGTGCCCCATCTTCATAACAGACCTTGGAGGTTGGGCGAATTCAATAGGTAACACTTCCTGTAGCTCGAAATAGTACAAGGGGGTGGGAGGGAGTGTGATAGAGTAGTATCAGAGTTGATTTTTAGGCTAGTAAGAAGGAAAATAAAATTTTGGGTGCCCTATAACCTCAGTAAGTCAATGAGAGAATTGGTATGTGGCAATTACTTCTAGATTAATTAATCTAGATCCCTTTCAACTCCCCACAATATACCCAAGGAAACCTACGTTGATAACAATACGCTCTGTAAATTGTCATGGATATTCCTCTGAAAAATTTGTCAATATAAATCTTCGAAAATATATATATGGAAATAAACCTACATGATGAGAGTTTATTTTTCCATATATTTCTAGATGTGTTAATTAAATTTTATTGTTGTAACACCCTCATCCCACATCTACCTAAGTAACTGGACAACCAAGGTAAATGTTTGAAAACAGGCTACTATGATCTGATTCAACCTCCTAAGTCACCTTAACGAAGTGGAATTGATGGAAACACACCACACAGACCTTCCACATCAGCAACAGAACTCCTAAGACCCATCCCAACTACTCGCGCAACCATCCCCTGAGACCAACTAAAGTTTTAGTGCATCAAACCCTTGGACGTTCCCTTGATATGGACAACGATGCATTTGGGAGGCTTCGGAATCTCCCATAGCAGGGGCTACAGAGCTTCTAGGGACTTTTCCCCTAGTGTTGTGCCTGCAACTCTAGGATTTGTGCCACTTTTTCAGGCCCAAAAGACGAGGTCATTTCCCAGAACTCAATGACACCTATAGAAATGAATTTACACAACAAAACAATGATACATTTGCAAAAACATTGACAAGGACTAGACTAGACCCCAACTAGCCATGATAGGGATGATCCAGGTAGATGTTGGTGGCCACCCACCTATCCCATTTGGACCCCCACCATTGTTTCTTTCAGCTCTTCAGTTTCCTAAATTGTAGCACAGTTTACTATTTTTAGCAGTTTTTCAGGTCCTTAACTTTCGGAGCCGTTTTGAGGCCCTAAACGATGTTTTCTGGGAAATTTGGGGGCAACATGGGTCCATGGATCGATGTTGCCCTTCCCAAAGTGGTAGTTCTTGGATAGATCTTTCTAACGAGCTATCATAAGCGTCAAACGGAGATCGTATGCCAAAGTTACGACCTCGAGAAATTGATGTACCAATTTACCCAAAACGGGGCCCACAATTTGGCGTTTCATCTTCTAGGGTTAGGTTTTGGAATGTGAAGGGTTTTCCATTGTTTCTCAACAATAAATAGGCCTTCGAGCCTCATTGTAACACAATTCAGAATAGTTCAGAGGCATGTAGCCGCCACATCTCTTCTCAGAGATAAGCTACCATCGCCCTAGCTAGTTTATTTTCAATTCTGGTTGTAAGCATATTTCGGTATTTTTCATTAATGAAATGAAGCATTATTTCCATTGCATCTTTGTGTATATGGTTATCTCTGTATTTTATTGTGTTCCTGTTTAAATCCGGATCAGTGGTATTAGAGCGATATGCTTTTTCTCTATTTTCTCTGCATGTCCCCAACGAGGTCAGGATATAAGGAGTTAGGGCTTGAACTGGTTGAACCTTTGCAAGACCAACCTCGCAAATCTCGACGGCCTCCCATGGCGGATGAGAATAAAGATGAGGGGGTAGGAGATCCTATCAAAATCTTGCTCGAAGAAGCCCTCGAGTGACAACGGAACGCGATGATGGATAACTTTGCGCAGATTCTTCAGCGGCTACCCAGAGGTGACACATCAGCCTCCAGCATCTACTCTGGAAATGCCACACCCTTTAAGGTACAAGTTAATTTTGAAATCCCCATCTTCGAGGGTAAAATAGACGCAGATGCCATAGATAAATGGTTAAATCTGCTAGAGGGTTATTTTTCTGTTCATGAATTTTCAAGTCGGGAAAAGATTGTTTTCGCTCTTCTCAAAGCAGCCCCCCACGTCAAGGACTGGTGGGAAACCTACTGCGAGCAGAAGGATGAAAGTGCAGGCTCACTATTTTCAGCCGCACCGACTTGGAATGACTTCCGGAATGCCATCAAGGAGCAGTACTACCCTCTCAAAAGCTATGAGGACAAATACATCAAATGGACCACACTGCGGCAGGGACGAGACCAAGATGTTCCAGAGTTCACAAACATTTTTCATACCCTTCGTACACAGTTTGGTATCAAAGATTCTGAGCGGCATCTGGTGCTCAAATATCGCGGCTGCCTACACAGATACATCCAGGAAGAGATGGAGTTCTTGGACATCGCCCCACTCGGCACAGCATACCGATACACTGTCAAAATCGAGCAAAAGTTCAAACAGAAGAAGAGAGACTTTGGATCTGCAAATCCGAAGCCCAAAGTAGAAAGCCAAGGCGGGGTGACCCAAGACAACCTGTCGAAGCCACAAGAAAAGAACAACACCACAAAGCTGAAGAAGGACACAGGAAAGTGGTGTGAGTTCCGCAAGAGTCCCACTCATAACACAAGTGAGTGTCGGACCAAGCAGTCATTGGTGGCTGAGTTGAAGGCTTCCGAATCAGATACATGTTCCAACCCTGAGCCAAAACCTGACAAGGGGAATGCCAAAGGGAAGTAGATCATTGATGCGTATCCCAGTGCCACTGTTGCCACTGCCAAGATCCAGAAGAATGAGCCCGAAGAGCTAGAGGAGGGGGAACATCTTTTCCACTCACAGATGTGGGTGAAGGATTCGCTGCTACAATTCATTGTCAACAGTGGCAACCAAAAGAACCTCATTTCAGCAGAGGTCGTGAAGCAGTTGGGCCTACCGACTACACCACACCCACAGCCATACAGTATCGGGTGGCTTCATGAAGGACGAGATCTCAAAGTTCGCCAGCA
>APFE030539938.1:48405-114756 GCA_000404065.3 Pinus taeda | reverse complement strand
GAAAGGAGGTTTTGTCCTTTGAATCATCCAAGAATTGTTCATTTATGTAATGTAAAGGAGGTTTCCCCCTCGAAGAGGCTGAATTCTAAGGCATTGATCTATCTTTTCTCTCTTTTTCTTGAGCTGGTTTCATAACATAGCTTCATCATAAGTGGAAGTCAAAAGGACAAATCAAATTAGAGTTGGTGACAAAAGGTATTTTCACCATTATATTTCCCAATGTGGAATATCACATGAGAGTTTACAAAAATGGCCTATACTTATTCAACTGAGAAATATTAAATCTTAGGTTTTGGATAGAGATATTTGTTTCAAACAAAAAGGATTTTACAAAAATCATAGTTTAGGTCAAGATGAACTTTTGAATCAAACCTTAGAATATGAAAACATTTCATTCTTCTACCGTAGATGTCACAAATATGAGAATCTCTAAAGGAATTTCCTTGTATTGGTTCCTAATACCACTCCAAATCAAAGCCAAGTTATAGATTAGGATGGCTTCTCTAAAATGATTAATTGTTGTTATGGACCAAAACATCCCCTCTCATAGCCACGCTCTGGAAAAAACCATATTACCAGCAACAACTTTAAATTTCTTGCAAATATAAAATTCTCAACCTCTCCTTCAAACCCTTTCTTTGAAACCCTCCCCCCATAGATAGACATGTTTGATACCAGCAACCCTAAAGAATTCTCTAATGCTCCTTTTATTACCTCCTCACAAACCTTGAATCTGGATCCTTTAGAAACCTCATAGAAAGATTCTAATTTTTTGCACAATAATGAGGGCACCAAATAAATGGATTTGGTTTCTCTCAACATCCCAATAATTGTTAAGTCATGGAATATAAAGACCTAAACTCATTCCCAGAGAACCATATATGAAGAATATCCATTCTCAAATCAAGGCAAAAAGCTAAAAAAGTGTTAATAGGACAAACAAATGCCAATCCTTTAGGTTTTCATGTCCAACCTATGAAGGATATTACAAAGTTGCACAAGGATAAGAACAAAAAAGGTCGTAAGAGCAATCAACAAATTATAGAAGAACTAGGTGACATTATTGTTAACTTAGGTAGAATAAAGTTGATCTCAGAGGTTTTTCCCTCCACCAAATCATCTCCCCCATGAGGATAATATCTAGGAATATTAGAGACCTCAGTTGCAAGGGTCATCAAATGCTTATCAAAGAAGTATCTCATGAAACATCCAATCTTCTTAATGACTCAAGAAACTAAAATTTCTTGTGGAGTTGTCTGCAACTTTATAGAGAAATGGGGTTGAGGATGCCAATCAGTAGATCTTGACACCCAAGGTTGATCTAGAGGTTTTAGTATCACCTAAAACTCTAAAGAGGTATCCATCCTTAACATGTTTGCTTCTGTCAAAATTCTCACTATAAATTTATACTCGTAGGGTCGTTAGAAACTTGTTTTCTTTTGAATCACTATGGCCCTTCACTAATCAAAGACAAGATGCATTTTCTTAAGTCCATCCAGTAGCTTAGTCTTATCACCTCCCCGAACTATTGGATCCTTAGGGTAGTTTCAATTTGATAAAATATTTAGAATAAATAAAGGTGACATTAGAAAGCTAGAAGTACAAGTCAGCCTCTTCCAAAATGTCATGTTTTCTCATTTGGTCGACCTCAACACCATTAACAACACTTATTCTTGAAACAACCAAAGAGTTGGCTCCTAGCAAATAGCTAAGAATATGGATAGGTATCTCATCTATAAAAATATCATTTCCATGGAAATTTTCACGGAGGCTTCCATACTCCCTAGCCATGACTCAAATAACTATCTGATTAAATTAGACATTGAAATCAAGTCATGCTCCAGAAATAGGCCTTTTCTCCTAAAGCATCTCTGGATCCAACATCCCTACTTCCAATCCATCATCAAGGATTGGTGGCATGAACCAGCTAACTTGGAAGGATCAACCATGTTCTTCCTATAAAGGAAACTGAAGCACATTAAAGATTAGCACAAAACCTATAACAAGGAAAAATCCAGGAACATCACACAGGACAAATAGAATCTGGAATACCAAATGGAGGACATCTAGTAGGAATCCATTCACAAAGTAATATCATAGGACATCATAAAGGAGTAATCACATACTCTCCCTCTACATGAAGAAATAAAGGAAACGGGAAGAAATAATTTGGAAGCAAAAATCCAGAAATAAATGGTTGAAGGAAGGAAAGTGAAATATTGCTTTCTTCCACAATTTGATGATTTAGCATTAGGATCAAAATCATATTTGTTCCATAAAAAACTAGGCAAGTGTTAATGTTTAGGAACATGAGGACATGACTAATTCGTTAGTTCAATATTATAAATAACTATTATTTGTCCCAAAGTCGAATCACTCAAAGGCTATACACAAAATAGTATAGCACATTTCGCCTTTGGTTACCAAAGAGTGTAACGACGCTCTTTTAAGAGATATATTTATCGAAAAAGTGGAAGAGGTAGTAAAATGTATGCCTCGAAACAAGACACCTACACCAAAAAACTTCACTATTGACTCTTTTCAAGCTTGTTGATCAGTAATTGAACATGATATCCAGTAAGCGAGCAGTGGAGGAATAAAGGACATTGAAAACTATCCTAAAAGCCATTAGACGAACTTTCAGCCTAAAAGTGGTATCCTAAGGAAAAATAATAAAATAATAGTTATGAATTTTGGATTAGAAAAAAAAAATTACTATTTTAATTGTATTTTTCGCTTATCTCTTTATAGGTTTACTTAAATTTCAAGTGTATACACGCATTGGATGTAGAATTAAATGTCGAATTTCAATGTGGAACTTCTTAGAAGTATACATAATGGGTATTCTTTGGATGTCGAATTTAATTCAGCATCTAACGAAATTCTACACTTTAAATTTGAGTAAACCAATAAGGAGATAAGCCAAAAATACATCTAAAAATAGTAGCTTTTATATTTTCCCTCCAAAATATTTACATGTACCTCTTTTTAAATTTAAAGGATTTTGATTGGTTTACATATTATGTACATGAAAAATTCATAGGCACTTTTAGGCTAAAATTTCCTCGAATGTCTTGATTCTACCTTCTTCACTTTAGTTGCCAAAACGGAAAAAATTGAGGACCCTAACAGCTTCCATCCCATTTCTCTATGTAATGTAATCTACAAAGTGATTGCCAAAATAATAGTCAATTTCCTCAAACCCATCCTACCTCGTTGCATTTCAGTCGAACAAACTATATATGTGGATGGTATAATGATTGCACATGAAACCATTCAATCTTTAAAATCCTCCAAGAAACTTGGCATGCTTCTAGAACTCAATGTCTCTAAGGCATTTAATAAACTCAATTAGAACTCTCTTTGGAATTATTCACATCTTTGGCCTCAACTCTACCTAGATATATTGGATTAGGAGCCTTATCTCTTCAGCATTCTTCTCTATTTTTCGAAATGGATCGTCTATTGTGCCCTTTTTACCTCTCATGGAATCTAGAAAAGAGATCTGAAATCACCTTTTCTCTTTAATATATAATGAAGGGTCTCGGGTGGGCATTCAAAGTGGCGATTGAGGAGAAAAAAATAAAAGGACTACGTCTATTTGGCGAAAATCTCCCTCTACCGCACCAACAATGTGTGGATGATACCTTGGGTATGGGCATTCAAACTATTTGAGAAGCCAAAGGATTTTCTCAAATTCTGGAGGAATTCTCTCTTGCCTTGAGTATGGAAATAAACAAAGATATATCTGAATTTTTTTCTTTAATAATCCTTTGATTATGTAGAAACATATTGCGAGATTCTTGGTTTCCAAATTGATAATTTTCCAACAAAATACCTAGGAGCAGTGCTTGTGGATAGTTTCCTCAAACTCAGTTTATGGGAGGATATCATCAACAAATAAAATAAGTCAACCAGTTGGACCTTTCGATTAGTAAACTTGGTAAGAATGTTATTCCTCCTATTGGTGGTGCTGGAAATCCATTAACCAAGGGGGTCTCCCCAATATGAAGTCTCAATTAGATCTCACACCACTTGGAGGAGGAGCCCCATCCCGAGCATCAACATGGACACCATAGCTCTGAGGTTTTCCTTGATTGCAATGAATCACATAAGAGAATATGCACATAACCTTTGAAATCGATAAGTAAGTTGACACTATGAAACACCAACTCAATGTGTAAAATGATACTTTCACTAGAGGGAGGTAAAGGGTGATTCTCTAGAAGGACAGTAATAGTATTATCCTAAGAGAGGCACATAAGAGAAAGGAAATATGTGTTGGTTACCTAGAGAAATATTTCACATAAAGACAAGGAACATTAAAGGAAATACAACAAACATTCAACAAGACAAGTACCAAAGACAATGAAGTAGTTTAATTTGCTTAGTACATGTGAAAAAAACATATACCACAAACATCTAAAGGATAGTCTTACAATATTCACGATACATGCATGAAAATGTATTGGCTCAGCAAGATTCAAATTATTAGGTGAAAGATCCAAGTACACAATTACAATGGTGAGACATTATCTCCAATAATGGAACATTAGGTCACTTATTGCTTCTCCAAGGAATGATCTTCTCTCTTATGCCAAGCTAGAGAAGCAAAGGATAGCTCACCAAAGGTTAAGTCTCCAAATCCATTTTCTTGAGTTACGAGGGTGTATTTATAATAAGAGGAATTACCTTTCATATCCACATGACTCTTGAGCCTCCCTCATGACTTTTAGACTTCTAATGTGACATTTGTTGAAAATAGTAACAAGAAATGCTAAAATTAGCATTGCTATAGATAGCATTTCAGGATATATTCCAATTTTAATTTGTCCTTGAATTAAAATTGAGAATTAAAAATCGAATTTAGTCCCACCAGTTGTTTGAAAAACAATTAATTAATTCATCTTGAGTTAATTAGTTGAAGAAATTCAAACATGAAGTCTTTGTGAAGTCATGCAACAGTTATCCCTTTGATTGAGGAAGTTATCTCTTAATTAAGGAGATAAGGATGAGTTGCATTTGATTTGTAATTAGTTAGCTCAGTTAACTGAGTTAATTCCAGTTAAATTAGTTCCAAACAGTTTGTGGAACTAATTGTGAGTTCAGTCAGTTAATGCATGCACGCATGCAACTAGTGTTCTCCAGATAACTGAATATTCTCTCATAAATAACTCATGCATGTCAGTTCAAAAAAATACCAAGTTGAGATTAAAGGTAGGGATAGTGTACTATCAGTTACAAGAATATTCCTATGAGAAAATCTCTTGCATGTAGAAGGAATTCATTCCTTGAGGATTTCACAGTTTTACAGTGTGTAAGATCAGTGTTCCACTTGGTTGAAGGTGAATCATCCCAAAGGAACAGTGCAAGGAAATAGGAGGCCTGGAGGGCAGAGGAGAAGGTTTGTGAGAAGCCTTGTTTTCCTATGAGCAGTAGTGAGGGATTGTACTCAGAGCTAGACAGATGTGAGAGCTAAAGCTTGTGTAATCCTAAGATATTTCCACTTGTATGATAATACAGATAGCGGGGTTTTTAGCTAAGGCTTTCCCTAAAGTATTCTTCTATGTTTCATGTGTGATTGATTCTTCTTCTCTATTATATGTGTTATGTTTGATCTGGCTCAAATCGATTAAGTTTCCGCAAGTTTGATAGTAGAAGTAGATTGAGTATTTTGCTTTAGTACATTGCATAATCAGTTTAATCTATAGTGAGAATTTCTACACGGTATTAGAGCAAAGGTGATCAGAGCTATGAACAGAATATTGAGAAGGGAAAATTTGGAAGTTTGAAGTTCTTGATTACAGGTACAAAATCAATTTCTTATCACACCTCAAAGTTCACCAATGGTGTTCAATGGCTTGAGACTCAAGTATGCCCTGGATGGCAGCTCAAATTACATAGCATGGAAGGATCGTATGGAACTGGTATTAGAAGGCAATGGTTTGAAGGATTTCATTGATCAGGAAGTCCCCAAGCCAGGAGCAGCTAATGCCCAAGAATTGGTGGAATGGAAGAAGTGTGTGGCGAAATCGAGGAGGATTCTTCTGGAGGGAGTTCAAGAACATATTGTCTCAAGTCTCCATGGGAAGGAGACTCCATTCTCAATGTGTAAGACATTGAAGGACCTACACCAGAACAACAGTGACTAGACGAAGCTAGCGCTCAAGGACAAAGCTTTGGAAAATCAAGTGTGCAAAGGGTGACACTATTTCTACATACCTGTACAAGCTCACCACTTGCAGAGATGAGCTTGGGAGTGTAGGAGTAATGACAGCCGATGATGATATGGTGAGCCTTTCTCTCCTCGATCTTCCAAAGAGCTGGAATAGCTACCGAGACCCAGTGAATGGAAGAGAGAGACTTCCAGATTGGGAACAACTGTGGTCAGATCTAATGCAGGAGGAGATCAAGAGAAGCACTAGAGATGGTTCTTCATCTAAACATGATGATGAATAAAATCTAGCCTTAGCCAGTAAGGCAAGGAAAGGGAAAGGGAAGGCTTCCCATTCCAAATCAAGTTCTTCCCATGGTGGGAAGAAGATTGACAAATCTAAAGTGAGATGCTTTAATTGTCATGAAGTGGGCCATTATGTAGCTAATTTTCCGTTGAAGAAATCCAAGAAGGGATCCTCGAAAGGATCAGAAGGTGAGGCACTTGCCTCTTAGTTCGAATTGGATTTTATGCTCATCACATGCATGGTTTCATCGATGGTGGTTTGTGTTTGGTACTTGGACAGTGGAGCCTCATTCCACATGACCGACGCTAAGAGTTTATTCAGTACCTTAGAGGAGAAAGACCTCAACGTGTGCATAGAGATGGGCGATGATGGAAAGCACCATGTTTCAGGTGAAGGTACGGTTGTTTTTCAGAGAGAGCATGGAGCTCCTCTCACCCTGACTGATGTAAAATATGCGCCTGGACTGAAGAAGAACTTGGTATCAATCGTGATGTTGGAAGACAAAGGCTATGATGTAGTCTTCAGTAAAGGAAAGGTGTTCTTGAGACACATAGCCACGGGTCATACCAAGAGGATTGGGGTTCAAGTTAAGAATCTCTACAAGCTGGAGGTAGATGACTGTGTTGCATTGAGTTCCAAAGCAAAATTGGTGCAAAGCCAAGATATTGGTGAGTTATGGCATGGACAGTTGGGCCACTTGCAACATGGGGCCTTGAAGATAATGCAACAGATCTCTACCAAACTTCCCAAAGGTAAACTAGAGCAAGTGGACACATGCAAAGGTTGTACCTTGGGTAAGTATGCAAAATCTTCCTTTCATGATCGAGACGGTTGAGCTAAAGAAATCTTGGAGTGAGTTCATACAGATGTGTGTGGACCATTCTCGATAGCCTCCACCAATAAACAAAGGTATTATGTGATTTTCATTGATGATTTTTCTCGTAAATGTTGGATCTATTTCATGCAGAAGAAGGATCAAACCTTCTCAAGGTTTTGTGAGTTCAAATCCTTGGTTTAGAAAGAATCAGGAAATAAGATCAGGGCCTTAAGAAGTGACAATGGTGGAGAGTATGTCTCTCAAGAGTTTAAGGACTTCTGTGTTGCAAAAGGAATTAAACAGGAATTGACAGCACCTCATAACCCACAGCAGAATGGGGTGGTCGAGAGGAAGAATAGAATGATTGTGGGGGCATCTCAGGTGATGCTACATGACCAAGGACTACCACTTAATTTGTGGGTTGAGTCATGCAACACAACGATCTATTTACATAATAGAATCCCGCATCGCATACTTGGGATGAAGACACCAGAGGAATATTTCTCCGGGAAGAGACCAGATGTGGGTCACTTCAGGATCTTTGGCTCATCAGTTTATTTCCATGTGACCAAGGATGCCCGGAAGAAACTTGAGCCGACAGTAGAGTTGGGGATACTTGTGGGGTACATTGATACACCCCATAACTATCTAGTGTATTTTCCTACCAGTCAGAAGACAGTGGTTTGCAGAGATATTAAGTTTGATGAGTAGAAGGCCATGCGAGTTTCCCTTGAGAGGGAGCTCCTACTACAAGCTGTGGAGGAACTTTTGGTTCCTACAAAGGAGGAGCCTCGGACTAATTCAGAGCAGCCACATGCAGAGGTTTCAGGAGTGGATACATCCAGTCAAGCAGAGTCTTCTATAAATGGGCAAAAGCGCGCGAGAGAAGCTGACAGATTATTATTGGATGCAAGAGAGAATGTGGGAGAACCATCTTCTCGGCACAGACAGAGGAGGTCACCTGATAAGTACACTGGATACATGGCCCTTGTTGGGGAATGTGCTGAGACTGAGCCATCTTCCTTTGAGGAAGCAGTGCAGCAACCAATTTGGGTTGAAGCTATGGTGGAGGAGTATGACTCCATAGTTCAGAACAGTGTTTGGGATGTGGTTCCAAGACCAGAGAAAAAGTTAGTTGTGAGTTCCCGTTGGCTTTACAAGGTAAAGCAAGCTGCTGACGATAGTGTGGAGAACATAAGGCAAGGTTTTTTGCCCATGGTTTCTCACAGGTCGAGGGGGTCAATTATGATGAGACTTTTTCTCCTATAGCAAGGTACTCATCTATCAGACCAATTTTGGCATTATCAGCTCAGATGGGTTGGAAGATCCATCAGATGGATGTGAAGACTGCATTCCTCAATGGTAAGATTGAGGAAGAGGTGTACATAGAGCAGCCAGAAGGTTTTGAGACCTTCGATCGTGAGTCACATGTGTGCCGACTCAATAGAGTTTTGTATAGGCTAAAGCAATCACCTCGTGCTTGGTACATCAAGATCGACAGCTACTTCACCGAGTTGGCCTTCACAAAGAGTGAAGTGGATGTGAACCTGTACCACATAATGGTAGAAGGTAAGCAGTTGATCATTGTTCTTTTTGTTGATGATCTGATATTGATAGGTGATGATCAGTTGATCATGTCTTGCAAGGAGGACCTTGCAAGAGAGTTCAGGATGAAAGACATGGGTCTCATGCACTACTTTCTAGGCATGGAAGTGTTGCAGAAGGATGGGGAGTTGTTTGTGTATCAAGGAAAGTATGCCAATGAGATACTTAAGAGATTCAACATGGATAAGTGCAAGCCCATGAAGACTCCTCTAGTAGGTAACTAGAGGAAGGAGGATGCTACTTTAGGAGAAGTAGTAGAAGCTATTGTGTATCGGCAGCTTGTGGGTTCACTGATGTACTTAGTGAACACATGACCAGATTTGTGCTATTCGGTGAACCAACTGATTCAAGCTATGGTTCAGCCTACCAAGTTGTTTTGGAAGGTAGCGAATCACGTTTTGAGATACCTCAAAGGCACATCTCAATATGGATTATGGTACAAACGGTCAGAGGGAGTGAAGCTATAGGGCTTCACAGATGCAGATTGGGCAGGGAGTCCATCAGATCGGAAGAGCACATCAAGAGGAATTTTCAACCTTGGTTCAACTGCAGTTTCTTGGTACAGCAGGAAACAGAGGTCAGTTGCACTCAACTCAGCAAAGGTTGAATACATGGTTGCAATTCAGGCAACATCTGAGACCATTTGGATGCAGAAAATTCTAGTTGGTTTGTTTAATCAGAGGATGGATCCAAATGTGATCTATTGTGATAATCAGAGTTGCATCAAACTCTCTGAGAATCCAGTATTTCATGACAGGTCCAAGCACATTGAAATTCGGTATCATCATCTCAGAGATTGTGCGGCAATGAGGATCATGTTGTTACAGAATATTTCAACCAAGGAGCAAGATGCTGACATTTTGACTAAGGCATTGTCAAAGTGTAAATTCGAGTTCCATAGACACAGGATCAGGGTGGCAGATAATCCCTTTCCTGTTGAGAGGGAGTGTTGAAAATAGCAACAAGAAATGTTAAAAATAGCATTGCTATAGATAACATTTCAGGACATATTCCAATTTTAATTTGTCCTTGAATTAAAATTCAAATTTAGTCTCACGAGCTGTTTGAAAAATAATTAATTAATTCATCTTGAGTTAATCAGTTGAAGAAATTCAAACATGAAGTCTTTGTGAAGTCATGCAACAGTTATCCTTTTGATTGAGGAAGTTATCCCTTAAGTAAGGAGATAAGGATGAATTGTATTTTAGTTGTAATTAGTTAGCTCAGGTAACTGAGTTAAGTCCAGTTAAATTAGTTCCAAACAGTTTGTGGAACTAATTGTGAGTTCAGTCAGTTAATGCATGCATGCATGCAACTAGTGTTCTCCAGATAACTAAATATTCTCTCATAAATAACTCATGCATGTCAGTTCAGACAAAGACCCAGCTGAGATTAAATGTAGGGACAGTGTACTATCAGTTTCAAGAATATTCCTATGAGAAAATCTCTTACATGCAAAAGGAATTCATTCCTTGAGGGTTGCACAATTTTACAGTGTGTAAGAGTAGTGTTCCACTTGGTTGAAGGTGAATCATCCCAGAGGAACAGCGCAAGGAAATAGGAGGCTTGGAGGGAAAGGGAGAAGGTTTGTGAGAAGCCTTGATTGCCTATGAGCAGCAATGAGGGATTATAATGAGAGTTGGATAGATGTGAGAGCTAAAGCTTGTGTAATCCTAAGATATTTCCACATGTATGATAATACAGATAGTGGGATTTTTAGCTAAGGCTTTCCCCAGAGTATTCTTCTGTGTTTCATGTGTGATTGATTCTTCTTCTCTATTATATGTGTTTTGTTTGATCTGGCTTAAATCGATTAATCTTACGCAAGTTTGATAGTAGAAGTAGATTGAGTATTTTTCTTTAGTACATTGCATAATCAGTTTAATCTACAAAGAGAATTTCTACAACCTTTGGGATTTTCCTAAAGACTCTTTTGTCCATATATGACTATGTGACTTTTCATATTTCACATATGACTCTTGGACTTCCACGCATTACATTTTGTCCTTTCCTTTTGATAATTACATAATTAGATCCAAAAATTATGTGGAAAGACACATTGACACACATGACATTGTGAAAGCACTGGTACAAGTCACAACATGACAATGATGATTTGGACTCCATGATAAAGTGGCAATGCCAGGTTGCTCCTCCTTCTTTTTTGTCTTCAATCTTCATGAGAGGTTTGTTTAGTACTTCATCTTCATGAAATATTGCCTTTGTTCTTCATCTTCACCCTCCAAGGGATTGAATGATATGGAGTCTTCATATGGTCTTGATATTTGGTCTTCTGTCATAAACAAGTATCCCTTCATGTTCTTGTTTGGTGATCATTATGTTTTGTAGTCTTCATGAGTGTTGCCTTGCACAGTCTCCTTGTCATATTTCTTGAAAACCATATTTTCATGTCAAGATACAGTACCTGCAAGTGAAATTCACTCATGAAAATATGACATCATTCCAAAAAAACACTAGTCCAACTCTCTTCATGAAATCCATTGATTAACCTGGATCTGAGTACTGGGCAAGGAGGAAGGCTTAGGGATTGCACAGTGCGCAGTTCCAGAGGCCATGAGTGAGATGTATTGATGCTTATAACTATGCAGTTCACAATACTAAAGGCCCAAGAGACAAGACTACGCAGTTTAGGGTCATAATGAGGCAAACTTGTCCATTGTGACTACGTAATGTGTAGTTCAATAGATAGAGAGGGCCATAGGATTGTGTAGTTACGTAGTTCAGGAAGGCATGGAGATAGATTAATGCTTACAAGTTGAAATTGTGCTATGCACAAAAGGAGACTGGTGAGTAGGTAGGATTATGTAGTTCTTGAGGTCGAGAGGTAGATCTTAGGCATTGTGACTATGCAATACGCAATCCTTGGACACAATAACTGGGAATTGCACAGTTCTATGAGGCAGGGATGCATGCTTGAGTCTTGCAACTGTGAAATGTGTAGTTCAAAGGGGTAGAGTGAATCTAGGTTGGTCGGACATGAGACTTTCCAGAATTTGACTAAGTGTGGGATCGGTGAGGCAGAGATAAAACCAAGGTTAGACTTGAACATGATCACACACTTAGCACAATAAATTACACAACATTAAAAACACGTCACTCATGATCAACATGATACCCTTGATGTGAAATCATAACAACATTCTCCCCAAGTGTGACACTTAAGATATACTTTGCGATGACAGTGGCGACACTAGTACGAAAGTGCATAAAACTTTGGGAATGAGCTTAATACATTTCTATATGATAGATAGGACCCATTGGTACCAAATTTGTCTCTTTAAATGAATCATAACTCCACTTTTACAACATGTGACACTTCCCATGCAAAAAGACGACACTCACAAAACTAAGAGAAATGTGTAAAAGACACTTGCAAAATCTTAAAGAAATTGAAAGTGACACATGCCAGAGTGAAGATAACATGAAAATGACACTCATAAAAGGGATAACAAGCAAAAATGATAGTTTTGAATGTGAAAATGACACTTATGAAAACAAAGGTACACCAGAGAAACAATTGAGAAAAAATCACTTAAATAGAAGTATAATTGCAATCAAAGTGAAGAAGATTTCCAATGGAGGGTGTGCACTAACTGTGATATGTATTGTGTAGTACACTATTCTTATGGATTGTGCACCCACTGTCACTAATGATTATGCAAACGTTACCTTCAAGAGTTGTGCAATGCTTATCAAAGCCTGCATCGAAAAAAGTGTGTTTGAGAATTCATCGAAGACAAAAGATGTGTGAGAAAGTGACTTTGACACTTATAATAAGACTTAATACTTTGAAAAACATTAGATGACCATGAAGTGACCATGAAACGACAGATCACAATATTCTCAATAGGCTCCAAAATTCAAGTGTAAGAAATATTTTGGAGGGTGATTGTCTCAGTGACAACACTTGGCAACACACTGGTAGCACTCTAGCTTCTTTGTTTAGGTCTTATCTTTAAGTGCAAGGTCTCTGTATTTTAGGAAGTATTGTTCACCATATCAATTACCTTGGCTTTCCCATCTGATCCAGTTATGGATATAGTCTCCTCTATTACTTTTCTCATCTAAACACATTTACAAAGCTTTCCAAATCACAATTATTTTGATTTATGAGAGGATAATATATAGTTGTGAGTTTAAGATTATGAGAGCATGAATTTTCATCTCTGGTGTTACTCTATTGCTAGTAGGCCTGGAAAAACCCCATTGGACTCACTATAGGAACAAAATCATTATTTCACTGCCAGTGAGTCTAAATAGTACCTCAACAAAGTTACTTGCTTCACCTCTTTGCACAAGAAGCATTTTTCTTCTTTCACCCTTTATTTATTTTATTATATATTTGTGCTTAAGCACTTATTTATTTTACTAGGGAGGAAAAGGGATCCCGACTTATTGAGAGAAGGAGAAGTTGTTCCTTCAGAGACAATTATATATACCTCTCATATTGGTTTTTTTCATTATTGATTTCCACCTTTACCTTCTCTACTTGATTGGATCGTTAAGAAAAACATCATTCAATTAGAACATCGTGTCAAGGGATGAGGATGCTAAAATAGCTCCAAGCATCATGGTTCAGTTTATGACTTTCCATTCAAATGGATCGTATTTTCCATTCATACATCATTGACTTTAAAGGTTAAGTAAACATATGATAGAGAAGAGGATAACAGAAAAGCCAAGCATTGTTCGGCATCACAATTGCCCTTTTCAAGTTTCACCACATTGTATTTTGAGCCAAATGAGAGCATATTTCATGCACAATCTTATTAAACAAGACACGAAGGAAAACACATCACAAAACCATAAAACAAGATCAAAAGAACGAAGAAAATGAAGAATTAAACTAAAAACAACATGTACAACAAAAATGAGAAAATAAAACAAATGTGGAGACTATATGGAGAGTAAGTACATGATGAGTATGCAAGGGAACTAGAAGGCAACTAGGCCTATTGTTAACCTAACTAGCAAGAATGTCAAGTTCAAGTGTAATGAGACTTCCAATGTAACCATTGTAACTGCTCCCAACCTGCAAACACAAAATACCAACAATTAAAATTGACATACAATGATGTGCAAAAGAGAAAATAAGAACTTGAATAGCTTGCACAAAATATCGAAGGTCTTGTCGAAAGGTAGAAAGAGGTGTCATAACAACTAACCTTAACCATCTTGTAACCATACCTTTTCGATGAGAACAACATTCATACAAACCTCAAAGGCTTCTTGTGAATGTATCTTCATCGGTGTTTTCCTTCCTAGCAAGCATCAAAAAAGATCAAAGCTTGTTATTAGCAAATAGGCTTGCTAAGTAAGATTATTCTAGCCATTCATAGATTTGATAATGAAATTAAAAAAAATCCTTTTGAAACCCCTAAAATTCTTGAGAGAATTAACTTTCAATTAATGCACTCAAATTATAAAGAGAATTGATAAGATCAATCGATGCAAAATAACTACCATCAAGTGTACTAATGAGAAAATCATTCATCTAGTGACAGTTGTTAGGACTAGTGTTATGACTGTATTAATGAATTGGCATATGATATTCTTGATTATCCATTGGTTTCCTTTGTGTCCAATTCCATACCATACTAGTAATACAAAAGCTTGAGGAATAAGAAGCAATTGTTAAAATTGGCAACTAGGGAAACAATTCATGTGGGTCATCTTATTCATGGCTAATAATATTTTTATTAGATTCCTCTCATCAAGAGGTTTAGGATTGATATAAATATCATCCAATTCCGATAAGTATTCATGGAGATATGAATTTCTTTTGATTATGGAATTATTATCAAGCCGACCTACAACTCATGTAGGCTCAGAAGCCCAACAATCCATCTATTCAAACATCAACGTTGTGTATAAATATGGGAGGACTTTTCCTCATTTGGACTCACTCAACTCATCACATCTCTCTCTCTCTACTGCACAAAAAAGAGTCTCTTCTCTACTACGCAGAAAAGGGTCTCTCCCTCACACATGTGAAGTCGGAAGTTGTTGAACCTGAAGCTGCAACTACAGATCCAAAGTTTTACCAGTGTTGACCATCAGATATCCTCCTTAGAACTTCATTTTAGGTCTATCTAGATCTCCTCTAAAAGCCACAGCTTTTGGTGGTTGAATCAAGTCAATCCGATGGATGGTTTGCAAGATATCGACTGCCCTAGTTTGAAGGAAGCTACTGAAATTGAAGCTACAACTGCAGAAGCAAAGTTTGACCTGCGTGGACTAGAAGATCTCCTCATATGAATTGTGTTGTAGGTTCATCTGAACCTCCTATGAAAGCTGCAACTTTTGGTGGTGGAATCAAGTCAACCTGACGGACGGTTTGCAAGATATCGACTGCCCTAGTTTAAAGGAAGCTACTGAAACTGAAGCTGCAACTGCAGAAGTAAAGTTTGACCTGCGTGGACCAGAAGATCTCCTCATATGAACTGTGTAGTAGGTTCATCTGAATCTCCTTTGAAAGCTCCAACTTTTGGTGGTGGAATCAAGTCGATCCGACGGTCGATTTGTGAGATATCGTTTTCCCTAGTATGATTATGATGTCGCTAATGTTGATGCTACTAATCTAGGTTTTGCTACTGCTGATATAAATCAGATTTATTGTACTGTTTCTCTCTGCTGAATTATTGAAGTTAAAATAAGATTTGATTAAAGGTTTTCCCCACACATTGTGGGGTTTGTCCCTGGCTAGCTGCCACATCTTGTGTCTCTTGTCTTGGCTTGTTTTCTATCAATCGTTTAATGTTCTATCTGCACTTTACTTTATGTACATGTGATTGCTAATCTGTGGAATATAATAAGAAAAAGAAGTAAATTGCTATAAGCATAGAACATACCATAACTTAACATGGTATCAGAGCAGAGGTGAAGACAAACCCCGAGCAAGAGCAAGAGAAATCACCAAAGAGAAGATTAGTGAGGCTATCCTAAAAGAACTATGGGGTCCTCAACACTCTGCCAAAGGCAAGCTTCGTGAGAAAGTTGACTATCACGGATGGAAGATGTCTATCGATATAACCCTAGAAGATTAAGGAGTGTTGAACCACGTAAGAGACAATATTCTTGAGCCTCCATCAAATGCATCCACTCCTCCATGGAATAAATGGAAAACCAGAGAAGTCAAAATAGAAGATCATCCGGGATTCTATCGATAAGCACTTGGTGATCTACATCTCTGACCTGAACACCTCCAAGGAAATCTACGATAGACTGGTGAGTTTATTTAAATTTAATGATGCAAATCAAGTTTTGTTTCTTAAAAATAAGTTGAGGGAAATCAAGAAGGGTAAAATGAGAGTATGCAAGCATACTTCTTAAGAATAACCGAGATCAAGAATGATCTCCTATCTATTGGGAGGCTATTACTGATAGGGAAATGGCACTCACAACTCTTGGAGGATTACCATCCGAATGGTACATGTTCAGGGCTACTCTTCTGAACAACAATGTAATTCCTAGTTTTGAGGAATTAATGGCTAGATGCATTCAAGAAGAAACAAGGGAAGAAGAGTAAGAAATGCCCATGCATAAAGGTCCTCTTGCTACCTTTTCTTCTCATGCTAAGAAAAGAAATAATTCTGGGACTAAATCAAAAGGAAAGGCTAGACCTAAGGGTGAAATAAAATGATGATGTTACATCTGTGATAAAGCAAGTCACTATGCGAGGGAGTGCCCTGATAGAAAGGACTCATGCCAGGACAATGATAAAAATCCCTCTAATGGCAATCAAAGGAATGACATATTCAATAGCAAAGGTAAGAGGAGAGCTGGGAATTGAGGAAGAGGACAACCATTCAAGAAGGCTAGAAATTCCAGGATGTATTAAATGCACCTGACCTCAAAAAGAACCTAGTGTCCATCTCGGTAATGGAAGACAAAGGCTACAAGGTAACCTTTAGCGATGGCAAGGTACGTATATGGAAAAATAATGTTAAAGATGCCTTTACTCTTGGGTTTAGTGTTGATTCATTATATATGAGGTTGATGGAAGTCTGCTAGGTGTCGTATCTTATGACACATCTCTTTAGTCCGAACTTTGGTAGCGGAGGTTTGCCCCCCTTCATTATAAAGCTCTACTCGGTGTAAGACAAATGGTGACAGGGATGCCTGAATTCCGAGTAGAGAAAGAAGGTATATGTCCAGGATGTGTTGAAGGAAAGCTCAAAAGGGGACCATTCCCCTCAAGCCAAAGCAAGACCTCTGATATATTACAGTTGGTTCACTCAGGCATATCTGATGCTCGCATTAAGAGGGAGACTACTACACCACATACTCCTAAGCAGAATGGTGTGGTGGAAAGGAAGACTTGTACAATTGTGGAAGTTGTCCCTTTGGGTAGATGATGTAATGCCTGATTTGGAGGAACCCATGGATCCTATTTATCCACCTGAGCCTTCCTCTTCTAGGAATAGGCCTTCATGGCTTAGGGGGATACTTGATGATGCTGAAGGACATGTTGCACCCTAAGGAACCTTCTATCAAAGTAAGAAACCTAACAGGTATCATGGATACCTGATCATCATGAGCACAATTATACAAAATGAGCCTTCATCATTCTCAGATGTCATCAAGAACCAAGTATGGAAGGATGTTATGACCAAAGAATATGAGTCTATTATGAAGAATGATGTCTAGGAAGTAGTTCCCAGAGCCTAGGACAAGACAGTTGTTACTTCCAAATGACTTTACAAGATAAAGCATGCAGCAGATGGAAGTACAGAAAAGTATAAGGCTCATTTTGTTGCTCGTGGTTTCTCCCAGAAACCATGATGTGATATTTTCACCTGTTGCCAAATATACAACCATCTGCTTGATCATAGCCCTTGTGGCTTCACAAGGATGGAACCTACATCAAATGGTTGTCAAGACCCCGTTCTTGCATAGTTTGATCAAAGAAGAGGTCTATGTGGAGCAACCCGAAGGATTTGAGATTTATGATTCAAAATCTCATGTATGCTGGTTGAAGAAGGCACTCTATGGGCTGAAGCAAGCACCCCGAGCATGGTATGAGAGGATCGATAACTACTTGATGAAGGTGGGATTCACTAACAGTGAAGTTGATCCTAACCTTTACTTTAAGGTTGAATATGACAAGCCTCTCATACTGGTGTTGTATGTGGATGACCTCTTTCTAATAGGTGCATACCCTCTCATTCACAAATGTAAGAGGGAGTGGCTTCTGAATTTGAAAATGAAGGACCAAGAACTTGAAGTGTGGCAGAAGCAAGGGAAATTTTCCTATCTCAAGGAAAATATGGTGAAGATATTGGAAATATTTGATATATGGACTGAAAAGCCTGTACACTCGAGGATCTTAACTTTAGAAATTATATGGAGTGATGTCGGACCACAATTTGGGAAATGCCTCTGAGTTTCATAAACTCATTCACATTGATGTTCTTGGTGAACCTCTGTCTGAACATATGTTTTTCAGTTAGCATTGTGAGCTCATATTTGGTTGAGCCTCACTAGATTGGTGCCAAGAATCTTATGAGATGTCTTCAGGACACAATCTCTCATGGATTGAGATAAACTATCAGAAATATGAAACTACATGATTATTCGAATGTTGATCATGCAGGTAGTGTGGAGGATCACTGGAGCACTTTTAGTGTTGTTTCTCTTTGGATTTTTCTTCAATATAATGGATGAGCAGGAAGCAAAAGTCGGTTGCCATAAGCATCGCCTAGACCAGATACATATCTACGAGTATGAACTCGTATGAAGCTACCTGGTTGGGAAGCTCTTTAGTGAGCTGTTTGAACACATACCATTGTGATTCTCTATAACAACCAGAGGTGGGATTCTATTATTGAGGAATCTCATATTTGTCGATTTCTCTAGCAGATAGACATCATCTAGGATATGGTAAGTTGATGAAAAAGGAGGCTCCATCACATTAAGATGATGTGCAAGTCAATACACCTTGTCAAAGCCCCGAGGAAAGATCTAATCTGTGATTTTCCCAAATGACTTGGAGTCATCAAGAAACCCTTGTACAAGGGTCCTGCATGTTGCATATATTGAACTCTAGGAGCTCTGCGGGCTTGCAGTTCTTACTGGAGAAACATATGACCACAGGGTAACTCACCCTCCCTTGGTGGTGTGCACTAGAACAAGATGATTCGCTCTCTTATGGGATAGGATGATTTGCTCTCTTGTGGAACAGGATGATTCACTCTCTTGTGTAGCAAGATGATTAGTTCTCCTGTGACTCCTGGATTGATGTGTTCTCCATGGCAATTGTAGTAGGATTGATGTGTTCTCCTGTGAGGCCCGAATTGATGTGTTCTCCATGGCAATTGTAGCAGTATTGATGTGTTCTCCTGTGAGGCCTAGATTGATGTGTTCTCCATGGTGACTGTAGCAGGATTGATGTGTTCTTCTGTGAGGCCTAAATTGATGTGTTCTCCATGGCAACTGTAGCAGGATTGATGTGTTCTCCTGTGAGGCCTGGATTAATGTGTTCTCCATGGCAACCTGGATTGATGTGTTCTCCATGGTGATTGTAGTAGGATTGATTTGTTCTCCTATGAGAATAGGATTTATTAGTTCTCCTGTCGAGGCATCCTACCCATGCAATCTGGGACTCATGGGAAGTACCTCTCATTTGATCAATGAGTAGGGAAATGAAGTTAGGGACCATAGTTGTACCGACGGATGCATCGTTGTATCTACCATACTCCCTATGCTAGGATGACCTCCATTGATCTGGGACCAATGGTACTAGTCTGGGACTAGTGGTAGGAGTTGTGTCATACTATGACACTGACTTTGGATCAGTTGAGACTGGTTTGAGACCAGTGGTACATACTCTGAGACTGACTTCATGTCAGTGTAGTACTGGTCTGGGACCAGTGAGATTGGTACATACTATGACACTGACTTCGAGTAGGTTGAGATTGGTCTAAGACCAGTGGTACACTCTCTGAGGCTGCGATACTGGTCTGGGACCAGTGGTAGGAGTAGTACTTCTTACTATGAAGCTGACTTCGGGTCGGTTGAGACTGGTCTGGGACCAGTGGTATGCACTCTAAGACTGACTTTGAGTCATTGGAGGATGATACTGGTCTGGGACCAGTGTAGTTGCACTCACTATGACGCTGACTCTCGGTAGGTTGAGACTGGTCTGGGACCAGTGGTACATACTCTGAGACTGACTTTGAGTCAATATGATACATCCTTGATCATTTCTTCTTCTTCATAACTTAGACAAAAGCAGAGCAGAATAGAACAATGCAAGAGCAAAGAAGAATAGAGCAAAAAAATACAGATCAGTATAGGGAAGAACAAGACAAAGCAGAATAGGCAGAATAAAGTAGAGAAGGGAAAGGGTCAGGTTGTACAGGACAGTGAATTTTATGGATGAATAGTAGCGACCATCAGACAAATTGCAGATGAAGTTCTCCCTAGTTGAGAGGGAGTGTTAAAATTGGAAAATTGGGAAAAAAAAAATTCATGTGGGTCATCTTATTCATGGCTGATAATATTTTTATTAGATTCCTCTTGTCGAGAGGTGTAGGATTGATATAAAGATCATCCGATTCCAATAATTATTCATGGAGATATGAATTTATTTTGATTATGGAATTATTATCAAGCCGACCTACAACTCATGTAGGCTCAGAAGCCCAATAGTCTCATCTATTCAAACACCAACGTTGTGTATAAATATAGGAGGACTATTCCTCAAATAGACTCACTCATCTCATCACATCTCTTTCTCTCTACTATGCAGAAAAGTGTCTCTTCTCTACTGCGCAGAAAAGGGTCTCTCCCTCACACATGTGAAGCCGAAAGTTGTTGAACCTGAAGCTGCAACTACAGATCAAAGTTTGACCAGCATTGACCATTATATCTCCTCCTTAAAACTGTGTTATAGGTCTATCTGGATCTCCTCTAAAAGCCGCAACTTTTGGTGGTGGAATCAAGTCAATCCGACGGACGATTTGCAAGATATCGACTGCCCTAGTTTGAAGGAAGCTACTGAAACTGAAGCTACAACTGAAGAATTAAAGTTTGACCTACGTGGACTATAATATCTCCTCATCTGAAGTGTGTTGTAGGTTTATCTGAACCTCCTCTGAAAGCTGCAACTTTTGGTGGTGGAATCAAGTCAATCTAACATACAGTTTGCAAGATATCGACTGCCCTAGTTTGAAGGAAGCTACTGAAACTGAAGCTGCAACTGCAGAAGTAAAGTTTGACCTACGTGGACCAGAATATCTCCTCATATGAACTATGATGTAGGTTCATCTGAACCTCCTTTGAAAGCTGCAACTTTTGGTTGTGTAATCAAGCCGATCCGACAGTCGGTTTGTGAGATATCATCTGCCCTAGTTTGATTATGAAGCCGCTAATGTTGATGCTATTGATCTAGGGTTTGATATTGTTGATATAAATCAGATTTATTGTATTATTTCTCTCTTCTAAGTTATTGAAGATAAAAGAAGATTTAATCAAAGGGTTTCCCCACACATTGTGGGGTTTGTCCCTGGCTAGCTGCCACATCTTGTGTCTCTTGTCTTGGCTTGTTTTATGTCGATCATTTAATGTTCTATCTGAACTTTACTTTATGTACATGTGATTGCTAATCTATGGAATATAATAAGAAAAAGAAGTAAACTGCTATAAGCATAGAACATCCCATAACTTAACAGTTGGCCTTGTAAATCTGGGAAACAAATTGAAACAACATGTTGACAAAAGGTTAGAAGGATATGTCAAATAAAATCTAATATCCATATTAGCATGAGGGTTTTGATCCATTGAATGATTCAAGAGTTGAATGTTGCTCAAAACGATTAATTAGGAGAAAACCAAAATGATTAGTTTAATAACATTCGCAATGAATATTAGGAGTTGATTTTTCACCAAAGCACTTAACAAATATGAATCCTTCGGCTAATATTTATCTTGAACATCAAAATGACAGGCTTCATAACTTTATGTATCCATGAAATTTATACATTCCAAACCCGAATTCAATATAAGATATTTTCATGGAGATGAATCAAGTAAAATAGAATATTTTACCTAATCAGAAACCAAGTTTTGAAAGTTAGAAAAACTATATCCGAAATACCAAAAACAAAAATTAAAAAAGAGTCATTTAGTGAAACATATGAAGGAAAGATTTTTGCAAGAAAATCCAAATCTGACTTAGTTCAGGGAGATTTTCAGGATTGCGAGAATCGAACATAACCATTAATGAAATTTGATGTGTCTCGACTCCCTGACGAGTTCTGAAACTTTGAAAATATGGGTAACTGCATTTTGAGTATTGAGTTAGACCACAAATTGCATGTGGATAGCTACTATCAGTTGGATCAACAAGATCACTATTACCTAAATGGAAGCCATTTGCATCACTAGTTTGATCAGATTTTTCAACTTCAACAAATAGATTACTCAAGTCATAAGATCCCTTTGATTGTAAATCTAAAGATGTATAAATCGGAGAAAATTCATGAGCAACATGATTTGAAGGGTTATATTCATGAAAAACATGAGATTGAAAGGAATGGAATGGATGTTTTGTAATTTCATTTTTTTCTTCTTCGTGATAGATAATCTCACTATCATATATCATTTCAACATTCAACTCATTAGACTGTGAATCCCGAGAGCATGGCATATTTTCATTTCAAGCAATAGAACACAAGGAATAGTAAGTTGAAGAGGAAGAAGTGTTCATAAGAGAATATTCTTTAACTAAATCAAATTTAAGATCTGAATCTTTTGAAACAAAATCTTCTTGAGAAATTGAAATATTAGTTGGTGTACTTGGGATTCCATCATCATATACATCAATTGATTCATCCTTATCAGAATGATGGTTTCCCAACACTTCGAATTGATTAGGAAAATAGATTTTGTTTGATTAACTATCGAGATTAGTAGAGTCAAAATCAGCCAAGAATGAGGAAACACCATATTCACATAGAGGAATTTGAAAAAGAGAAGAAAGGTCGAAAGAATATTCACCTTCATGCTCCTCTACGTATGAAATCTGGCCACCTTGCACCTGATCACTACTTGGATTGGAATAGATTGATCAAGCAGATCAACGGACAAGGGTTTGTGAGAAAGAGATGAAAGAGGATGGCAGATATTGAAATCATATTTAGGAATGAAGTTACGAGTGTTAGTATCTTCTTGAAAATTGGAGGGATTAATCTTCAGCTTAGGCTTTGTAAACCATTCCAAGTTTTCCTCCATCAGATCTGATCATTAAAAGTAGATGAAGATTGAAGAGACGGATCAGTAGTTTGATTTTTATATTTCCCAATTTTGACATCATCATAAGGAGGCACCCACATCAGGACTAAAAAGTGAGGAGGAAAAGGAACAAAAGTAATAGTAGGTTCCTCCTATGGAATTATGGGTGTCTCATGATTTACAAAAGTTGGGGAAGGAAAAACATTAGGGGTTTAGATTCACCATGAAAAGATATATGAACCAAACGCTCATAATTTTGTTTAAATAAATCCCAATCCATATCTTCTTTAGGAAACTCAAAACAAAGGTGAAGGAATTTTTTAACAAAATCCTCTATTGATTCATTATGGTTCACTCTTAGTTGATTAATCCTTTTAAGGACATCCCTGTAATCATACTTATCGAAGGATAAATGAAGTTCCTTGATGAAGTGTTCAAAATAATGAATGGAAGTGAGTGGTAGGGTACGACACAATTGGTTAAATCGATCTTCAAGCGTGAGGAAGACAAGAACACAAGCCACATATTCAAACTCAATTTCATAATGTTTGCAGAACTTGAGAAAAGGAGGTGCATGCTTGGCTATGGATGTATCACACTCACCATTAAATTTTAATTGAGACAAATCATAAAGAGGTTCATCGAGGATAAAAAGTTTAACATTGGATCTATTATACAAACACCCCTGAATTATGATTTGGGTATGAGCCATCTAACATAAGAGATTCAAAGAAGCATCAATGGCACAGCTTGTCATATGGCCCTCCTTCTAGTGCTAGTTGTTGACAGTGTTGGAAATTTATCAACCAAGCGAGTCTCCTCGATGTGAAGTCCCAATTACATTAGGGGAATTTTGAGGTCTAAAATGTGCCTCCTATGGAAACTATAAAATAATAGTGGAAATAATAAATAAGATTAGATTACATCATCAAATGTTAGAGGGAAAAAAGAAAACACTATTTTGTTCAACTCATATTTTCAACTTATCTATGTATAGGTTTACTCAAATTTCAAGCAGAGACACTTGTTGGATGCAAAATTTGATTCCTCATCCAAGGAGTACCCATGTTGTATACTTTTAATGGACCTTACTACATGAAAACTGGGAAATACATGAAAAAACGTGATTGTAATCACGTGTTTTCTTGTATTTATCATTTTTCGTGTAGGTCTATCGAAAGTATGCAACATGGGTACTCCTTGGATGAGGAATTAAATTTTGCATCCAACGATTACTCCCGCTCGAAATTTGAGTAAAACCTTAGTGAGATAAGTTAAAAATAGGATTTGAAGTAGTTTTATTATTTTATTATTTTTTAATATTTTTACTTTTTTACTCCAAAAATGATGAATCATCCCCCATGGTTAACATCATCATCTTGAATCCTATTGGTTCTTATAAAGTTTATTTTGGTTGTAAATTTTTCTAAATCCCATTTTAGACCTCAAAAGTCCCCTAATGAAACTTCACACCATTTGGAGTAGGAGCCCCATCCGGAGTATTGGCTCGGCCACCATAACTCTAAAATATAACTTGGTTACAATGAATCACATAAGAGAGTATGCACATAACCTTTGAAATCAACAAGTTGACACTAAGAAACACCAGTTGCAATGTGTAAAAGGATACTTTCACGAGAGGGAGGTAAAGAGTAAGTCTCTAGAAGGAAAGTAATAGTCCTAAGAGAGGCACACAAGGGAAATAAAAGATATGTTAGTTATCTAGAAAAATAGTTTACATAGACAAACAAACATTAAAGCAAATACAACACACATTCAACTATAAGATAGGTACCAAAGCCAATGAAGTGGTTTGATTTCCTTAGTACATGTGAACAAAACATATACCACAAACATATAAAGAATAGTCTTACAATATTCACGATACATGCATGAAAATGTGTTGGCTCGTCGAGCTTGTGATTATTATGTAAAATATCTCAGTACATAGTTACAATGGTGAGACACTAGCTCCAATAGTGGAACATTAAGTCACTTCTTGCTTCTCTAATGAATGGTCTTCTCTCCTATGTCTTGGTGGTAAAAGTTCCCTAAAGCAAGGGTTAAAAGCCTCAATAGAGCACGATAAGATAATCAACAAAGAACACTCAATCAAGCATGCCAAAAATTTGAATTATCAAATTTGGATTTGGATACATACCCAAAGATCCTACGTTTGAAGATGTTCTCATAGGGTCAAAACCCTCTGCTTCCTCCATGTGAAGACCTGCAAATAAATCACATAAGCATATACATAATATGTAATTCAAAGTACATGCATAAGCATATGTTAGATCATCATATATAAACATTTATACTATCATTCATAAGATGACAACATATATCAATAACAAGACATGAGCTTCTTTATTGATTAATAATAGTAAGTATAGGATAGATACAACTTGATCCAGGCCAAAGGCATCGATGAATCCTTCCTCCGAATATGTCCAGACTGAGCCACGAAGATAGCTCTCTAATAAGTGCAAGAAGATCCTAGATAAGGATGTTGAGCATCTTTGCGAAGGAAAATAGGGTTTCCTAGAGACTGGGAGTGCAGGAGGCATGGGAAAAACAGACTTGATCTCAGAGAAATCGAGTATAATGTAGATATTCTTCTTCTCTTGTTAATTAGGCCTACCCAATGGGAGTATATATACCACCTCAAATTGGTTATTTCAATTAGGCAAATAGCTCCTATAGGAGGACTCTTGGTAAAATCTGTAAACCCCACCCAAAAAATAGAATTTTATTTTATTTTTTCATATTTTAAAATTTATACGTGGGTATAGTGTTATGGTACCCACGTATGTACACGTTTTTGTATGTGAAAAGTTTCTAAAACATATTAAGTATAGAGAGAGGATTCATCTAAAAACCCGAGAGGAGATCACCATATTCTAGCCCATCAAATACCTATGGAAGGAGTCAAAAATAAAAATCATTTCTGAGGTGGGCATACCATGCTCGGAAGTAGTAAAGAATGTTCATTGATCAAGTATAATTCAGATCTGAAATGTATACATAAGTGTACAAAATGAGCTGAAGAATACATAGTGGATCATCATATCATAGCTGCGAAAGAACACAGTGGATCTATGTCTCAATATCACATATAGAATAATGTTTGATCAACGATGTTTCATAATTGATCCTCATAAAAGTACCAAATCATATAGGTGGAATAGTGGTACTGGATATACTCAGGTGCCAACATATAAGACGTTGTAAAACACTACAACATATAGAGTTGAGAGGTGTCACTCAGAGAAAATTGAAGGAGATGTCAAGTGAACCAAGATGTTGATACAACCCAAGGCCTTCACCAACCACATATGGTACATTTGTACACAATGGGAATAAATGATTTGAAGTCGACCATGGGAGAAATTGTTTTATTATTGGTCATTGATATATACCATTAACAAATGTGAGACGACTCACCAATAATGATAATGAGTGTCAAGGAACCTTAATACAATCTATCAAGTGTGAATAAATATGTTTACGTTGAACACTTGAAATAATCTACCAATCAGGAGACATTGATGTATTCTCACTATCAATAGTGAAGGAGTCTGCCACTAATGACTACAAACCCTAACGTACTAAAAAAAGGACTCTAAACCTTGTTCGCAGAGAATTGAGTTAGATTCGATGGGAAAAGATCTGATGGAAGGAAGGCATTAAGGCATCCCACGTCAACCAGCGTGAGTGTAACCAGTAGACCAATAATTTGGAAAAACTTTGATGAAGACAGATGAAGTAACTCTTTCGAAGTACATTTTCGGCAGACACAAGATGTGTCCAACACACGACAAAAATCCTTTGAACCAATCAATAATGAAAGTTGACATAAAGGTGAGAAATCCACCAATAAGGTCAAATGGAAACCAAGGTACTGCATAAATCCCAATGTGTTATAATGTAAGCTGACGTCAAACATAAGGGAAACCACTCAGTCAAAGACCCATAATGTTAATCCATGTTGAGCATAAGGCCACCTATCAATGATGTAAATAGGGCCAAGGTGCAACTCTAGGTTTACTCTCAGAGAAATTTTTCAAAGTCGATAAGAGCAGACCCACCAGTAAGAAGTCAAAGGGGACCTTTCTAATCAGCATGAGTAAAGGACCATGTCATTGACATGATACTGAGAATAACTTAATACATCGGCTATAGCCAACAGAAATGAGTCAACAGACACCACAAAATGGTCAAAAAAAGGTTTACTTCCCTTGAACAAATGCACGACTTAATGTAACTTTGTGGCAACATAAAATAACTTTGTACAGGTTTTCACTATAGGAGGCATCAAAAAACTCTCATGTTTTCGCTACTACAGCACACTTAAAACTTTTGGTTGATGCTCAATTTTGGAGCCTTCCTTGGTCTTGTACACTTTGAAACTCATTTAGTGTATTTTCTTGAGTTTTTGTCCCCTTTACAAGATAGGCAAAATGTCATATTTTGGCATGTTTTTTTCGCATCATCTATATAAGCATGTTATGGTGGTATCAAGAGGTCACCTTTGTGTAAATGAGTTGTTCTAACCATGTAAACATTCCACGCACTCATTTCCAAAGTTTTAAGTATTGTCACACAAGTGTCGTCACGGTCGTCAAAGTGTATCTTAAGTGTCGCACTTGTCATAAGTTGTCACATAGAGGGAAATGCATTGTCATGTGTCCTAGATGATATATGATGTTGTGTCATCAAGTATTCTATGTGTTTGATCATATTCAAAGTCTTATCAGAGTTCACATCAGTGTCATTGATTCCGCACTTAGTCATTTTCTGAAAAGCTTCTCGACCAAGCAACCTAGCTTCACCTAGCCTCACTAAATTGCACACTACACAGTCTCAGTCCTGTAGTTGTGACCTTACCTCTTGGAACTACACAATGCATAGTTCCTTCCTCCCAGGACTGCTACACTCCGCAGTTTCAATGCTCAAACCCCAAGCTTGGCTCCCAAAATTACACAATTCCTCTTCCCTGTTATCCTCCACAATATCCCAAGGCTGAGAAAGGAGATCAAAGGAGGTAACCTCAAACCACTTAAGGTTTAGCAACTAGCCCTGCTAAACCAAAGATGGATCTCTCCATGAATTCATAGCCAATGATGAATGAGTGGGAAAGGATTTTAGGCTAGATATTCTAGACTCAGGTAGGTTTTAAGTTTTTAGGGTTTTGATGCTTGATAAGGGATGAAAACCAAGTAGCTAGCTCAAATATCAAAGGGTTACAATAGCAAATATATAAATGAGCAAGGTAGCAATGCCTTTGTGATGGATTGAGGGTTTGTCAGTGTCGTTGACTATTTGAAAGAAGAAAAAGGCCTTAATGAGCATGTACACCATGAATTCATTAAGAAAGGAAGAAAATTACACAAAATTATATTCCCATCAAAACAGAGCTTTAGGCAAAGAATTTTGTTTATAAACTTTAAGGAAAATAACTTAAAGAAATAAGATATGAAAGGAGAGATGTATATCATTCAAATAAAGCTAAAACAAAGAAAATAAATCATCACAAACTCACAACACATTAATTCCTAGATAATAGTTGCAAACTGCCCCTTTGATTTCCTAAATAAAATGTCCAAGTACAAGTTACAACTGTTCTCTTCTCTTATATCCAACTTGTTCTATGACTAAGAAAATGATACATATATACCAAAACAACATCTCCCTTCTCTCAAGGGTCGAATCCATGAGTCTAGGAACTACTACATGAGGTGTTCCAACCACAACCTTAATGTCTAGGGAGGTTAAAACAACTCCTCCAATTAAACTTTGACTCAAACCACTCTCATTAATGAAGCCTAACTTTACATTAAAAAAAAAACTTTAACAAGACTATTTACGCATCATTACATCATAATTACATCAAGGTTAATCAATTACACCATAAAAATTTGAATCTAACTAATAAAACTGAAGAAAAGATGTCACAGGCAAAAACGCAGTGAAATCAGCCAAAAACGCAACAAGCCTAGAGAAAATGCAACAAATTTGGGAGAACTGGGTTTTGAAGACCTTCCTGAAGTCCAAATTCTAATCTTGATGGCTCATTACAAAGCTGTGGATATCTGCTACATGATGAACTCTTCAGGAGCTGAAAAAAGGTTATTTATATCGCCTAAAAACTACATTCTCCCAGAGGTAGTCTCAGAAACGCAGTGTGATCTTCAACAGGAGGGCAAAAAGGTGATTTTTAGGTGGTTTTTGGACATTTTCACCTGTCAAAACCTACTAAAAGTCTGCTCCCTTAGGCTAAATGTGATATATAAGTCATGCCAAATCCATACATGCAAACAAAATGTGATTTGGAGCTCCCTAACAAAAGCGCAGCCTAGGGCACGCTGTGTTTTTTACCCTCTCCTTGTCTCAAAATTGCCAAACAATTCTGGTTTTTTTACAAAAACAAGGCTCAAAGATGGAGCCATATTTCTCTAACCATAAGTATATTTAGAAAATAGAGAGAGGTTTTTGTTCTTTGGTATGTTAGAAGGACAAAGCTCCTCTAGTTTTCAAAAATCCAAGGGTTGTCTCCCACACAAGAGTTAACAAAGTATAAATTGAAAGAACATTTGTTAAGGAAGATTAGTTTACCTATCAACTCAACACAGAACACTAAGAACAAGTCTGGAAATTAAGTTACAACAAAAAGTACTTCCGCAAGCAGTAAAAGTAAATCCATCACTCCAGAAGTAGCAGACAAGTTGACTCCCCCAAACACTTCAGAAATATCTCCTGCACTATATTATAATGGCAGAAGTGTCCTGAGACACATAATTTTATTAATCAAAAAAAAAAATAAATAAATAAATAAATAAATTACATAATTGATTCGCAAAGTTATACCCGAACCAAAATCTGCAAATGGAAGCTATTTAACACCAATGCCTAACTACCTCTATTATGGATCACTATTAAATAAAAGTCCATTTACATAAAAATGTATTAAAACCAAACTAGCTAACATCTTCCTAATAGAGCACATTGGAGAGTCATATCTGTTACCACAATAACTAATTTCTAATGTCTCCATTAAATAATAATAATTCTAGATAATATTATATTTAATATCTTAAATTAAATTAATATTTTTTTAATTTAACCTATGATAAAATTGTATTTTTGGATCATCTAACATTCCCCCCTATGATCCAAAGATACATTACAACAGATACCAAGTTCATCCCTGAACTTAGTAAATTTTATTCTGCCAAGCAGTTTCGTGAAAATGTCGGAGGTATGATCTTCGGAAGGACAATAAATTGGCTTGAGGACATCTTTGGCAATGAGAGATCTGATATGATGATACTTGGTGTCCACATGCTTTGTCTTTGAATGAAAAATTGGGTTCTTGGAAAGTTTGATGGCTAATTGGTTGTCAATGAATAACGATGTAGCTTCTGCCTGAGAAATGCCCAAGTCCTGCAAAATTCGGCGCAGCAAACAATTTCACATGTTGCTTCCCATGCTGAAATGTACTCTGCTTCTGCTGAAGAAGTGGCCACTGTAGCTTGTTTCTTACAACTCCAAGATACTGCTGCTAACCCCATGTTCATTAAATAACCTGATGTTGATGCTCGATCATCAATACTCCCAGCAAAGTCGGCATCAGAATATCCACCAAGTACAAAATTTTTAGTCTTTGTGTAAAGAAGACCAAATCTTTTGTTCCTTGGATATACTCGAAGAACTCTTTTGGGGCTGCATTCCAGTGGGTTTCTCGTGGTTCTGCATAAAACGTGAAAGAATACTGACTGCATAAGAATAGATCAGGACGAGTATTTGTCAAATAAATCAAGCTACCCAATCAACTAGTTCCTGTAAGTTGTACTATCACCTTTCCCCCTTCAAATTTTGAAAGTTTTCAAGTTTGCTCAATGGGGGTAAGAAGGGCTGCAATCCTGCACGCCAAAACACTGAAGACCCTCTACTGCATACTTACTCTGAGAAATGAAAATATGATGTGGACGTTGGAAGACTTCAACTCCAAGATAGTAGTGACGTAATCCCAAATCTATCATCTTAAAACCTGCATGTAACTCCTTTTTCACCTGTGCCATATGATCATCATGGTTGCCAGTAATGATCAAATCATCTACATACATAACAAGAATTACCAGATATTTTCCCTGTTGTCGCACATACAAAGTATCATCAGATTCACTTCGTTGAAAACAAACTTTCTTAAGGTATTCATCCATCTTTGCATACCAAGCTCGGGGAGCTTGTTTTAATCCATATAAAGCCTTGATCAATTTGCAGACTTTATGTTCTTGTCCTTCAACTTCAAAACCTGGTGGTTGGGTTATATACACTTCCTCCTGTAAATCCCCGTTGAGAAAAGCAATTTTCAAATCCATTTGATGAACTTTCCATCCTTTTTGAGCGGCCAATGCAAGTGTTAATCGGATGGTGTTCCATTTAGCTGTAGGAGAAAAAGTTTCCTCATAATCAATGCCTTCCTGCTGCACAAAACCTTTTGCGACAAGTCAAGCTTTATACTTTTCAAATTCTCCCTTTTGATTATACTTAATTCTGTAAACCCATTTGCATCCTATGGGTTTAAGATTTGTTGGACAATCAACAAGTTTCCAAGTGTTGTTATCAATTACTGCTTGATATTCTTCAACCATAGCCTGTTACCATTCTTTTTGTTTTACTGCTTCTTTGTATGTGGAAGTTTCAGTAAAATCATTTGCTATCAAGGCAAAATTGCCTTCATTTCTATGTGCCCTTTGGGTGCCTGTTTTATTCTGCTCATCAGGCTTTACATCTTTCAAAAGTTGAATTGCCCATTTTGGGAGTTGGTGCTCACTTGTTTGTGCTTCTGTAAAGTCTCCATCATTTTAAAGAGGATTAATATAAACTGATGTTCGTCGTTCAGGTGAAGAATGTGGAGAATCATTGTCTGAAGAACTGTTGCTACTTGGAGATGCAGATGAACTGCTAGAAGACCCAGATGATGTTGTTGATGTAGATGGACTAGATGACTCATCTTCAGAGGAAGGAAAATCAAGTTCATACCAATTTGGTGAAGTTGGTTGACTTTTCATTTTTCCATTTCTTTTACTTCCCTTAGTTTCTAACTTGTGAAGAATATTTTCAATTTCTTCAGCACTCTTACTCTCTGTTTCATCAAAAATAACATCCCTGCTCACAATGAATTTTCCATTGGTCAAAAGACGATACCCTTTCTTCTCATCAGAATAGCCAATCATTGTGCATTTTAAACTTCTTGAGTCAAGCTTAGTTCATTTTTCTTTCGGAACTAAGGAATAACACACTGACCCAAAAACTCTAAGATGATTAACTCGAGGTTTGAAACCAAACCAAGCTTCATAAGGTGTGATTCCGTCTAAAGAAGCAGTTGGAGATCTGTTTCTTAAATAGACAGCTGTATGGATTGCTTCTGCCCAATATGTTGGACTTAACCTTTTGAAAGTTAACATGGATCTCGCCATGCCTAACAAAGTGCGATTCATTCTTTCGACTACTCCATTTTGCTGTGGAGTGTAAACATTAGTAAGATGTCGTCTGATGCCATTTTCACTGCAATAAGTTTTGAATTCATTTGAAGTGAATTATCCTCCATTATCTGTCCTGAGAGTACCTATCTTTTCTTTGACTTCATTTTCAACAAGTTGGCAAAAAATTTTAAACTTATCAAATGCTTTTGAATTGTTCTTCAAGAAGTAAACCCAAGTCATTCTGCTGAAATCATCAATGAATAGTAAGAAATATTTGAAACCACCAAATGATGTTTGTAGTGGACCACAAACATCACTGAGAACTAATTGTAGCCGTCTGTTTCCACGCCATGAACTTGTTGGAAAACTTTCTCGATTTTGTTTGCCATAAATGCAAGCTTCACATTTTTCATTTTCCCTTTTGAAAGTGGGAAGTCCTTTAACCATTCCTTGTTTATGCAATTGAGAAAGACTCTCAAAATTCAAATGTCCATATCTTACATGCCATAGTCTTATAGGTGAAATACCTGTAGTCACTGCCCCTACAAAATCAAAATGCCTTGGAATAATTGTCCCTTTCATCCGTAACAGTTTTTCATCTTCATAGCCTGTCATGACTGTTTTCAAGTTTTGTTTCACTGAATTAATCTTCACTAAACCAACTTCCATAATCACCTGATGTCCTACTTGTCGAATCGTGACTAAAGAGAGAAAATTTTTCTTAAAACTGGGTACATACCATACATTGGAAATCATTTTTTCTCCAATGCCAGGGAGAAAAAATTTTACTGCTCCTTTGCCATAAGGAGTATGTTTTGTATCATCAGCAAGAAAAATGGAATTAAGTTGGCAATCTTGAAAATTCCATAAAAAATCACGTTGACAAGTCATGTGCTGAGTTGCCCCGGAATCCAAGATCCAAGCATCTGCATAGTCACTTCTAAGATGGGATGAAAGTTGTGATGCTAGCGAGGAAGTAAAAACATATTCTGAGTTATCCTCATCTTGATCATTTGCAAATTGCGCTGAATGCTGCTGAAACTTGGGAATTTTATTAAGTGAAGTTCGACAATATTCAGCATAATGGCCAACTTTGTTACATCTTCGACACACAATTTGACTTAAGTCTCTTCCTCTTCCTGAAGATTGTCCTCTGCCTCTGCTTTGACCTATATTTTGAGATTGTCCTCTACCTTGATTATTATATCCTTGTCCTTGAAAATTTCCTCTTCCTTGGTTGTTTCCTCTACCTTGAAAATTATTTCTTCCTTCTCTGTTAAAATTGTTTCCTCTGCTTTGGATTCGACCTCGATTATGTGCTACTTGATTCTGATTCCATCTACCTCTTCCTCGAGAACTATCTGCTGATGACTTACTAGTACTGGCCTCTGTGAGAAAAACATCTTCACCAACTTTCTTCTTCTTCCCAAACGTTTTATCATGTTGAGTTAACATTTCACAGAGTTCATCAAACTTTAATTTCTATAATTTCCCAGTTACTTGTAGAGTCTCCAAAAAATGCGTATAGGAAGAAGGAAGTCTAGCAATTACAATTGTGACCATAAAGCTATCATCAATTGCGGGAAAACCAGCATTAATAATTTCTTGCCTAATATTCTTAAGTCTTGATATATATTCAAGAACATCTCCGCCTTCAGTTAATTTTTGTTGCAACAATTTTAATTGTAGATCAACTTTCTTTGATTCAAGCTAAGTATCAAAGAGGTCATTAAAAGTTTTCAAGGCAGACCATGCATCTGTAGCATTTTCTATATGGACATACATTTCATCATTCACAGAAGATTTAATAAGAGCTAAGGCTTTATCATTCTTGATTTCCCATTTTGCTAGTGCAGTTGCATCTGTGGGTTTATTTGGCTTAACATCTCCATCACATATACCCTGCCATAGTTCATTGTAAATGAGAGTGCTTTCGATGAGTCGATGCCATGTTTTATAAGATTTTGTGCCTTCAAGTTTGTCGGAATCAGAAAACAAATTAATCAACTTAGACATTTTAGCATTGAAGCGTTGCACCAAGAATCAGAACAGAAATGACAAGATAGTCAACAAAAAACACGATCTATCGGGGCTTGGCCTTGACCCTCGAATAGTCGTCAAAACAAGAGAAAATTGACTGAGCTTTGCACTTGGCTCTAGTCAATTTCTCAAATTTTTACAAGGCAACTTTCAAAATTTGATTTTTACAATGGTGCTTTTGCACAATCTAGTAAAAAAATTACCCTCCCTCAAAGTAAAAATTACTTTGAGTTACAATCTCTCCGAAAACAAATTACAACTAAAGTCTCCTTATTACTCCAAAATTTACAATCCCTAACATTTACAAATATCCCTTATTACTCCATAAAACATAAATTCCAAAATTAAAAAATCATGAGATTTCTCCAAAATACAATATACCTTATCCCTCCAGATAAAAAATATTCCTTGTCTCTCCACAAAAAATTACAAACAATGGAAAAAACTTTTCACTCCATTAACATTACAAAAATAAAAATATCCCTTGTCTCTTCAGCAAAGACTTTTCATATTCACCTTTTTTTTTAAATGCTGTCAAACACCGGATCTTTTCACTTGAAAAACGCTCGCTGGCTGGCACTGGAGCGCTGGCTACGCTGGAGTGCTGGCTGGATCTTTTTAACAAACGCTCGACGATGATTTCCAAAGTCACAGGTCGAAAGACTTGAATCAGGCAGCCGTCTACTAGATGGTGAACACGCAATAAAACATGAGCATTTTCTGTTCTCGTATTCTGCATTTCCTTCCTGCTCCCAGTAGAGTTTGTAATGGGCCATTCACGACAAAAGCAGTGACATTTACTTCCGGATCAGCGTTGTGCAGTGGAGCAGCGCTAAATGCAGTAGGGGGCAGGAGGCTCCTGCTCTTAAATGATTTGCGGGACAACAAAGGGTCCAGACAGAAGAAGAAAACAGAGTGCAAATTTTTGTCAATAATAAAAAATGATTTTTAGATTTAAAAATCTAAAATCAATAATAAAATTCCCTTTCCATTTAAACAAAAAGCCAGACAATTTCCATACAAATAATCTGTTGATCAATTCAATGGAGTTTTCCAAGAAATTGTAGAGCTGGAATCTCCTCTTCACATCAGCTGCAACATTACTGAAGCTCTGATACAACAATAATGGCAAAAGTGTCCTCAGACACATAATTTTATTAATCAAAAAAAAAAAAAAACAATTAATAATTGATTTTGCAAGAGTTTACACCCAAACAACCAAACACTCTTGCAATGAGCTATTTATAAGCTCCATGTCCTAACTACCTCTAATTATGGATCACTTATTAAATAACAAGTGTCCATTTACATTAAATGCTATTCACAACCAACTAGCTAACTAATCTCCTAAAATAGAGCCACAATTTGAGAGTCATATCTTGTTACAACAATATACTAATTCTAATTGTCTCCATAAATAATAATCATTCTAGAAAATAATTATTAATTTAATATCTTAAATTAATAATTATTTTATTTTAATTTTATAACCTATGATAAAATTGTATTTTTGGATCATCTAACATATTACAACATAAATGAAGAGATGAAGAAATCTCATGCGGATATCTCACTCCCTGAGTTAACAAAGATCACGAGCCAGTGGTACATCCTCTTATGTGCACTCAAATAGTCTATCTCAGGTAACGATGCTTCTTCACAAAAGGGATCTGAATATGGTAAGTCCTTTGATCCCTTTGATTCTGTACTTAATGCTTTAACATTCGATGTAAACACACTTTGGCCTCTGTTTTTGTTGGCATTTGAAATTTTCAATTCTAATGTACACAATTGCTTAGTTGATTTTCATGCATCAGTAAACGTAATGCCTATATATGTCGCAAAGAAAATCAACGCAAAGTGTGATAAAATGGATGCACAAATCATTCAGTTCGACAGGACTCTTATCTATGCAATTAGTTAACTCAAAAATGTGCTTATTCGTTTATCATCTGATCATCAAGTTCACCAATGTATAAATATAGTAATTCTTGACATTCTAGAAGCATATAGTGTATTATTTAGCAGAGACTGGTCCAACAAATTACAAGGGTATTTTGTGATAGACTGGTCACATTTGTGGCTTCTGTATAAGGGCGTCAACAATCAGATCTAAGTGAACTCAGCTTCTGAGGCCCCTAGTCTCCAATCCATTAGAGAGAACGAGGAGGTCATCCATTAGCTATCTTAGTACATGAAACACACGGTAACTCCCTTAGAGGGTGAGAATGAGCCAATGGATTCGCAGATCTTATCTTTGGAAACTACTTTTTGGAAACTGAATTGGGGTGTTATCTTGCTTAACCATCCCCAGTCCCACCAAATATACAATTGGAGCTCCTTCCTGGTCCAATTGGCGAAAATTATATTTGTATAGTTAGTAGTAATAATAATAATAGTACTAGTGTAGTATGTATCCCTTGTACATATGATATGTGGACATTTTATTTTGATGGTTCCAAATCATAGGAGGGCTTTGGCCATGGTTGTGTTTTAATAGACCCACGAGAGAGAAAACATCTTATCTCTAGTCTCTTGGAATTCGAGTGCATGAACAACACTGCAGAATATGAAGCACTCATATTAGGTTTACAAAGAGCCATCAACCTCAATGTTGTGGTTCTGAAAGCAATACGTGACTCATAAATTATTGTACGACAGGTATGTGATATCATACATTGTGTGTCACTTCATCTCAAAATTTACCAACAAAAGGTATGGAATTTCATTTCACATTTCCAAGATTTTAATATTATCTTTGTTCCCAGAATGCGCAATGCATCCAAGAATGCATTGGAAAATGTTATTGCTAGGTTATCACTGCTTAGGGACAGTTTTTCTATAGAAATTATTTATAAGCCATCTGACCCTCATAATATTACTATTTTACGTGCTTTCAATGATAACTAGTAGATACTGCACTTTATCAAGAATGTTGATCTATTCAAAGATGTATCTATTGAAAAACATGAGCGCGAGAAGGCATAGCAGGATGCAGTTAGCACAAGAAAATAAAACCTCATGTTGAAAAGCATGGTATCATTAGAAAATTTGTATGAGTTACAAAATCACTTTCAAGGGCCAGTCGATGCAAAGACCCATAGCTCAACGATGTCGCACGAGTAGATCAATTTGGGAACAGAAAGAGATATGAATTTTTTTCAATCTTGGTACCTGTTGCGTACCACAGGAGTGGAAAGCTTTTATCCTCTTATTCAAGCAGTACCGAGATGTATTCACGTGGATGTATGACGAGCTCAAAACTTATGACACATGAATTATCCATCATGTGATCCCAATCAAAGAAGGGGTCAAGTCATTTTGACAAAAGTTGTGGAAGGTACATCCGACGCTTGAGCCTCTCATTCAAAAGGAGTTAAGTTTTGGATGCTCAGATCATATATAAAGTGTGACATTATACCTGGGTATCGAACTTAGCCTGGGTAAGGAAGAAGTCCCAGGAAATCTGCTTGTGTGTTGATTTACGTAATATGAACCGTGCCTTGGACAAAGACAACTACCCCATGTCATCTATGGAATATATATTGCAAACAATATCGGGGTCAGAGATGTTTTCTTTATCAGATGGGTATTCAGGATATAACTAGGTTCTAGTCTAAAAGCCTAACAGACTCAAAACAACATTCCAGACAAAGTGGGGTATGTTCACATTCAAGAGAATGCCAATTAGATTGATTAATGTTAGTGCAACATTTCAACGCGCCATGGACACCGTATTTTGTGGATTGATTGGACAAGTGTAGTGGTCTAGCTCGATGATGTCATAGTGTTTTCTAAGAAGATATTCAACCACATACGACATTTGAGGAAAAATTTCAAGCAATGTCGTCTGTACGGGATATCCCTTAATCCCAAAAAGAGTATTTTCACAATGTCTGAGGGTAATCTCTTGGGCCACATCATTGCCAAAATTAGGATTAAAGTAGACTTGGAGAGGGTGAAAGAAATGATGCATATTCCCTTCCCAGTGAACAAGAAAGATATGCAATCCTTCCGGGGAAAATAAAATTCCTCCGTAAGTTCATCTCCGATTATGCTCAACTTGTCAAGCTAATATAGGAGATGGTAAAGAAGGATGCAATATACATATGGGATAAAAGGGAAAAAGATGCATTTTCCCATATCCAGCAAGCTATCACAGAAGAACCTACTCTATACAGCTCAGATTTCAGCAAATATCTTTTTCTATACACTTTTTCTTCTGACACTTCTCTCATCATTGTGCTTACACAAAAGGATGATTAGAACAACGAGAAACCAATATATTTCATGAGCACTAGTCTTCAAGGACCTGAACTCAAATATCCCACCATTAATAAACAAACTTATGCAATATACAAGGCAGTGAAGAACTTCCAGACCTGTCTTTTGAAAAAACATTGTATTATCTTTGTTTCACACCCAGCAGTCAGATCATTGTTTGTTCAACAAGAGTTGGGTGAGAGAAGAGTGAACTGGATGAATGGTTTACAAGAGTACGATTTAGAATTCAAACTAGTTTGCACAATCAAGGGCCATGGTCTATGTCAACTAGCAACAGACGTAGTGGATGCGAAAGAAGAAGAAGATCCCTCTATATGGGAACATGAAATTGAAATGTACAATGTAGAGTGGACTTCTCCCACTATTTTCACATAATCTTGGTACACTGATGTGCACCAATACCTTAATCATGGCACCGTGCCCTCTCATTTATCCGCATGATAGAAAAGGTCACTTAGACTCAAAAAGTTACCTTACCAATTAATGCATGGGGTTCTTTTCTGAAAGCACAATAATGGAGTATTGCTCAAGTGTTTGGAAGCACATGATTTAAAGAAAGTATTGCGTGATCTCCATAATGTACCATCCGGGGGACATTTTTTTGGAAACACAACTACGCATAAAATCATACGAGTTGGCTTCTATTGGCCAACATTATTTAAGGATTCTCATGCTTATGCCTGCAAGTGTCTGGTATGTCAAAAGTCTTCCATCCAAAACAAGAAGTCATTCACCCCATTGCAGCCTATCACAGTGGGAAAACCTTTTCAATAGTGGGGCTTGGATGTTATTGGAGAAATATTTCTACAATCGTTGAAGCAGTGTTGTTATATTCTCAGTGCCACAAACTACTTTACGTGGTGGATAGAAGCAACGCTGCTTAAATAGGTGAACGATCAGGAAGTCATCAAATTTCCTTCAGAATAATATCATTTCTAGGTTCAGCATTCCTACTTCACTTGTTTTCGATAATGCAACATATTTTTCATCACTAAAACTCTATGACTTTGCATTAGAACATGGAATTGTATCGAAGCATTCAGCTAATTATATTTGCATGGGAATGGTCTTGTTGAGTCCACAAATAAGAACCTCATTTGTATCATCAAAAATAAAATATTATCTGAACATAGGAACTGGCGGTTCACTTTGGTAAATTCTTTATGGGCTGACCAAGTCACGCCAAAGCTCTCTCTAAACACCTCCCCTTACTTCCTGGTGTATGGAAAAGAATCCATCCTCCCTCCTAACATTTACTTTCCAGCTCTCCAACTTTCGCAAGAATCCCAAGGAAATCCATGCTTATTAGTGCAACGTAGGTTGGACACACTTCACAAGTTGCAAGAAGAAAGTTTGAAAGAAAAAGAAATAGTTTCACTCCATCATAACCATATCAAGAGATGGTTTGAGAAGAAGTATACAGGGAAGAAAAACTTTGGTGGGGGTGACGTAGTCTTGAAGTGGGACAAAGCCCACGAGGACAAAGGAAAACACACCAAGTTTCAATCCCTATGGATTGGACCATTCACAGTTCACGAATATCTTGGCCAACACATGTATCATCTTCAATCACTTGACGGGAGGATTGACTCTCTATCCGTCAATGGCCAATACTTAAAGCATTATTTTCAATGATGATCTAGGGTTGTGCCCTACACTATGTACATAATCTTTTCTTGTTTGTTTGATTTTGTTTTTTGTTTGTGTCAAGTAAATAAATGTTGTGTGTTAGCATGTTTCTTGGCTTCTTTGTGTGTGGTTGAGTTAAAAGAGATTATAGTGACACTTCAACATTTGGCTACCCTCTATCCATCTTCTTTGTGTTGGTTTTATCTTTTGGTCAATAAAATTCCAATGGAAAACATGATATGTCTGTAAGGAGAGTTTTGGTTCAACCATGAACCTGTGTCCATTAAGGAAAACCTCATACCCACACTCGGTTTTTTTTTTATGTTTTGGTGTTGTCATGCCTACCCAATTAGTAGAGGAGGAGAAGGGGAAAATATAAACTAGCAAACCTAAATCATAGGTCTCTATATTCTTCCCTGAAGGAAAAGCCTATTTTTCTTTCAATAAGTCAGGATCCCTCTTCCGCCCATAAAATGAATAAGTGCCAATGCCTAATTCTATACAATAAATAAATAAAGATGAAAGAAGAGAAAGGCTTCCTACACAGAGAGGTGAAGCAAGCAACTCCACTAAGGTATCATCCAGTCTCATTGATAGCAAAACAATGTTTGTGTTCCTATAGTGACTCCATTGGGGTACGGTCCAGGCCTGTCGGCAGCGGACCAACACCATAGATGAAAAAATGTACTCTGAAAATCTTAACCTCTCGAACTTCACTACCCTTCCTAACTCGAAAATTTTTGATATCATTGAATCTTATGATGTGTTCAACTGAGAAAGGTTAAAGGGGACCATGTTTATTCATGGGTAAGTGGGGATACCAAAGTAATATACACAACGAATCAATACTCCCTGAAGAACCAAGACCCTACACAAAAGAGTTAACCAAAGAGAAGCTGGAATTCTACCAGTGTGTCGCCAAGTGTTTTTGTTGCTACAACACCCTCCAAATTTTGGCCTAAACTCAATTTCAGAGCCTTCCTTGGTCTTGTACATTGTCATCACAAACCTTAATACTCATTATGTTTTTTTTCTTGAGAATTTCTTGTTACCTTTTCCAAATAGAAAAATGTAGTATTTTCACATGTTAGTTGTTGCATCATGTATATAAGCATGTTCTGGGGGTTTTAGGAGGTCAATGAGTAAATGAGTTGTTCTAACCACGTAAACATTTTTTGCACTCATTTCAAAGCTTTAAGAATTATCGCACAAGTATCATCATGGTCATCGTAAAGTGTATTTTAAGTGTCGCACTTGTCTTAAGTTGTCGTAAATTTGTCACACTAAGGGAAATACATTGTCATGTGTCCTGGATGATCTATGTTGTTGTTTCTTGAAGTATTCTAAGTGTGTGATCACAATCAAAGTCTTATCATAGTTCACATCAGTCTCACTATTTTCGTAATTAGTCATTTTCTAAAAAGTTTTTGAACCAAGGAAACTAGCTTCACCCGGCCTCCCTGAACTATGCACTGTGCGGTCTCAATCCTCTAGATGTGACCTTTCCTCTTGGCACTACATAATGCGTAGTTCCTACTTCCCAGGATTGTTGCACTGTGTAGTTTCAATGCTTAAACCCTGACCTTAGCTCGCACAATTGTGCAATTCCTCCCCCCAACTTGGCCCTTACTGCGCATTGTGCAACACTAGCCTCAATCTCGTCCCCTAAGCCCCTAGTTGCGCAATTGCCTAATCTCCCTTGTCTCCCAGAACTGTGCAATGTGCTCACCCAATTCTTATCCCCTCAACTTGTCACATTGATCTTCGAAAACTACGCAATTTTCTCCCTCAACCCAACCTAAACTGCACATTGCATAGTCTCAAGGCTCAAGGCTCCCCTTGACTACTTGAATTGGGCAACTGAGCGGTCACTGAGCCCATTTCCCATCTTTCCATCTGGTTCTGGCTTAGTCAATGGATCAATATGCACAATCTTAGACTAGGGGGTTTTTGGACTGATGGCATCTCGTCATGAGTGAATTTCAAAAATAGTTACCTTATAATGTCATGGCGAGATGATGAAGAAGGAGAGGAATGAGTGAAACATGCTGAAATACATTCTTGTAGTTGAGTATGCAAGTTGATCAATCAAGAGAAATGAAAGGGACACCAGTTTGTGCTCACCATTCAAGTCTTGAGATCATTGAATATTCCTTATCACCGAGCCATGTGGAGTTGAAAATAAAAGCATTCTAAAAGAGACCCTCAGCACATAGTAGATGTTAGGGCCTAAATCTACGTCAGGCTGAGAAAGGCAGGATCTAGGGTAACATCAAACAACGCTTAACCTGGTAGCTAGCCCTACCAGGTCGGGAGAGGGATCTCTCCTTGTCAATCTAAGGAAAATATAGCAAAAGAGGCTTTGAGATGACTGATGTAAAGACTAATTTTAGGCTAGGTATGTGCTCAGAGGATTTTGATTGAATTTGATGATGTTTTGTTGGCTCAATGTGAAAGGAAAATTTGGGTCTGGGGAATGGACACAGTTTTGCAGAGATATCTATGGGGCGAGGTAGGCAAATGGTTTAGTAATTTGAAATAAGTGAGATGGAGAGTCTTAAGACTGGTGAGGAGTTGGAGATGGCATGAAAGTTTCAAGGATCCTCTTCAAATAGCTGAGAACATAAATAACTAAACAAACCCAAGGTAGAGCACTACAAACATCAACGAATTCTACCTTTATCCTTCTTTCATTTAGTTAAGATGAACAGAGAGAGATGATGGCATACATAAACAGATGTAAACTTGCATTATAGAAGGAAAAACAATAACAAATCAAGTTTCCACAAGAATCCCATAAAGTGCTGCAAACCCTGGTCTATTCCTTTGCCAAACTGCAGAGATGAATGTACAATAATGCTCAAAGCATTCACAAGAGTCCAACTTTTACTAATGACTGAAAAATTACTAGATATAGGAAAAAAAAAACTCATCCTATCCTTTAAGGGTCAAGTTCATAAGTTTAGGATCTGTTTCAACAAGATCTAAACTAAAAGCTAAAAAGTAGGCAGTGGAACAGCTTGCCTCTAAAAACTAGGAAACTGATTCATTCAGTTGCAAACTACCTTTTCATTATGAATCTACCTCCATGAGTGAAAATTTAGCATAATTACATCAAAATCCAACAATTCACCTTAAATTACATCGTGACTTTGACTATGAGAAAGAGAAAATTCAAACTGAGAAGAAACTAGGCTAAAAACAGAGTTTTTTGGCCAAAATGACAAAATTTCATCCTGTACACCATCCTCCTGTCCCTATGCACTACGCTACTTTGGATCTAATTTTGGAGGCCTTCCCATGCACCAAATTTTCTCCAAGTGGGCTTGTTGGAAAGGTCTACCTGTATTCTTTCCAGACCAAGTGGAATTTCTAAATTTGGTCTCAATTTTCCCCTCCAAAAATGAGTTCTCCCAACACTTCTTCCTGTGTGGCCAAAAAGGGGCAGAAAGGTCATTTGTGAGGTGTTTTTGACCCTTTTGGAAGCTCAAAACTTGTCAAAATTTCTTAGCCATGTGAGGGAATTCATATTTTTCCATGAGGAATCAAAAAATTCTGATTTTTCCTCAAAAGGAGGTCCCTAGCAAAAGCGCACGCCAAATGGCGCGGCGCACCAAGCAGAAAAACATGTTTTTTAGGCCAGAAATTCAAAATTTGCAAAAATTTCCCAAATTTCTTGAAATTTAGGGTGAGTTTCCTTTACTAAGTGTTGTGTTGGTCTAAGGAAGCCTCAGCCAAGATCTAGAGTCTATCTTGCTCTTTTCTCTTCCTCAATGCTTTCTTTAATTTGGGCTTCAAAATCTTGATTCTTGCTTTGCACACCTTGTTTCGTGCCAAGTAGTGGTAGGCCATGTGCCTCAACATATTTTTCTCCCTGTTGGCCTTCTCTAGCATCATTTCCAAGTGCATATTTTGCCTCTTAAGTCAAGATTCATGATCAGCTTTAATTTCTTATTCAAGTGGTGTCAACCTCACTTTCCTCCTCTTCGCAGCTTGTCAGTTTTCTCTTATGTTTTGGAGATCCATGATGGTTTGTTGATCCTCTAACTATTTATTCCTCTGCTCCAAATAGTTAATTATCCACTTGGCTCTTTCTAGGTTGAGAGATAAGTCATGAATGTCATCTTGCTGCTCCTAGATGATCTCCTTGAGCTTTGAGCTTTGGGAGCCCAAATCAGTGTCATACTCCTGAATGAGAATGAAATCTCTCTCTTGACCTTTTGAAGGCCCCTCATCATGTAATGGTTGCTTACCCTTGTCTTGTACTTGCTCTGCTGATGGAGGAAATGAGACCCCTTCCACCTCGGGTGGAGATAGTACTCGTTTTTCTGCTGCAAACAATCTCCTAGTGCCCTTTTGGTATGTGACAAACACTAGCACACTGGTGGTTTGAGGCCCATGCACCTCTTGCTGATGTGAAGGCTCTCCTGCCTCATGAAAAACTGGTGGCGGTACTTGAGATCCTGTGAAGACCTCATGTGCAATGAAATCCTCCCATGAAACATTCAATAGACTAAGTTGATGCAAAACCACAATTTTGATTAGTGCAAAGTGATAGATGTTGTTATACTGCTGATGAGGAGGCTTCCTTTGAAACAATGTGGTCATCTTCTCAATATTTTGGCAAATGAAATAGTGGAGGTTCATCATCCTCGCCCTAGTAAAGTGCATCAATAATCTGATATGGTAGGCATACAGGCGAGAAAATCTACCGTCACAGCTGAAATATTTGATTATGAGTTTCATTAAGGGAGCATATGTATCCTGTAGGTACCTGAAAGGGAAAACTCAGCTAATCTGCCTCTAAAAACCAACCTTGATATAAGGCTCATAATGTTCCCTGTCCACCAGCTGTCCCTTGTTCCATTGCTCACCCACATGCGGAATACCGATTGCTTGAAATATAGTCTCAGGTGTCAAAGCGAATGTCACACCTGCTAAATTGACCTAACCATTGTGAAGATGGAGTACAAACAGTCTGGAAAGCTCATGGTGGTACTTGACTCTTTCCACCATCTCACAAAATTGGTAACAAGATTGATGTTGGAAGCATGTGACAGCAAGAGGATAGGCCAACAGCTCAGCAAGTGAAGTAGGCTCCTCCCGGTTATGTTTTCCACTCTTATGAGATCTCCTTGGTGCATGAATTTCTCTAGAAGAGTCACGGAGTGTTTCCTCATTTCTGTCATAAGAAGAATTTGACTCCATGTTTTCCAATGCTTAAGTTTTCTTAGATGAGTATGAAGAGATTTCAGAGTGACACTAGGAATTTGCTGCTAAAACTACGAATTGATGAGGGACTATGAGGGGGCTGTGTATGAGGGGTTGGGAATGTTGCTGGTAGGGTTTTTGGGGAATGAAGGGGTTTAGGGAATAATAGTTAGGGTTTAGGGATAACAATTAGGGTTTGGGATAAGTGAAAGTAAGGATTAGGGTTAGTAGTTTTAGGGATATGGGGAATAGGGAATAGGTAAATATTAATTAAAAGCGAGGGAGAAAATGAAGTGAGGGAGTGAGGGAGTGAAAATGATAGAGGTGGGATTTAGCAGCAAAAACAACAAATTTTAAACCCTAGGCAGTGTTTTTTCCACAAACTATGCAAGTAACTAGGGTTTCAATATCTCCCTATTGAATCACCAAGAAGACTGAAGCAAACTCATGTATTGGCCATATGGGAATGTCAACTTCTTGTAAAATGAGGAATTGGCAATTTGGACGTTTGGAGGAAGCGTTTGAATGAATTTTGAGCACTGTTGACTGTTGCGTCACGCCACCTCACAGGTGTGCCACGTTGGCTGGGTGCATCGCGTTAGTAGGAAATTTCAACAAAAATCGCACTCTGTGTGCACCACGCTAGCTCGATGCGCCGCGCTCTAACCTAGGTGCGCCGCGCCTGCAATTTCCCCTATTTTCAATGGAAAATCGCTCTATCAGCTTTAAAGATGGAAATGCACTTGTTCTCCTTCACTTCTGGACACAGATAAGCCTTCTTTGTCATGAAAACACTTTATATAACAATGGTTTTAATTTTTTACTTATGAAAACCCACTTTGCTAATGTTTGATTTTCACTTGCTTTTCGAAACTCTATTTTGGGCAGTTTTCTTTCCTTTTTTCCTTTGATGGAATAAATGCTTTGACATTTTGTTTCTTTTGAAAGAACTGAAGTAGTAGAGGCTTGGAAAAGTTACCAGGGCTGCCTTTGAAATTATTACATATGAAAAAATGAAATTACATAGGACTTTAGTACATGAAACATAAAAACTCTGTTTTTCCTAAAAAAGGGTTTGAGAAAAAATCAATCACTAAGCATGTGATTATTAAAATTATTATTGCTGAGACTTTATTTGACCTCCTCATGCTCATGTTGACCATTATTGTTCGTTTTCAAGACCTTATTAACGAAACCCTAGACCTAATGAGACCTAAAACCTAAAAATGACCTTTTGCAGATGTAAAGAAAAAATGACTGTAAATGACCTGAAAATGGGCTAGCAGGTAAAGATCATGAGGGAAAATTTTATAAAATGCCACTACCATCAGATGATCCATGAAACTAATGGAATGTAGATGATCGGATGAGACACCTAAAATGCAATGCAACAAGAGAATTTGATCATTGATGGAGGGATGAAGATACCGACACTAACATTGGCTCCAATGTGGATGGTAGCTCCTTGGAGGTGCCAAGAATGGTAGATATTTGGGAGAACAGACCAGTGCCTTATCCATTGGGAAACAGATTCAAAAACTCAAGCTAAAATTCATGACTGAAAACTGACAACTCGACGACACAAACTGACTCTTTCTCAACTAAAAACTGAGTCGATACTGAAACACCACTGTTGAAATTTGGTACCAGAGGACAGGTGGTTCCCTAAGGTTTTGATCTTTGGCCTAGGGAAAAGTGTCCAAAAGAATTTAATTTTTCTCCTAAAGTGACTTTATAACTTTTATAAAGTCAAATCTAATTTAAAAGTGACTTTAAGTGATAAAGTTACTAAGTCTAATTTTAAAGTGACTTTTATAAAGTCAATGAAAAATTAGAAAGGAAAAGTGACTTTGGAAATAAATGACTAAGTGGGTCTTTATTAAAGTGGGGTGAATTAAAAAATAGAAAGTGAAATTTAAATGAGCATTTAATCTCAGCCCTAGATCTCAATCTATTTCAGCCATTGGATTTAGGGATTCCCCAAAAATCACTTAGGGTTAGATTAAAGGAGGGAAATGAGGAAAAGGTCATTCATTCTTTCATGAGCAGATTGACAGAAGGAGAGCAAGAGAGCAAGGGAGATTTATGGACGGGAAGGAGAAGGGGGTAGCAGCTTAGCACACATTCCAAGGCAGCATTTTAGCATATTCATACAACTGAGTTAGCACACAGAGAAAGGCAGAATTTGGGCACGATTTTCTAGAAATCCGTACAGCAAGTGCACAGAAATCAAGCAGAAATCCGCACAGCAAGTGGTTGTACCTTGGCATGCAAATTGAGGCAAATCCATACAGCTATACTGCTGGTTTTTTCTGCACAAAAATCGAGGAAATCCGTACAGCGTTTTTATGGCATCTTGCACGCTTTTTTAGGCAGGTCATACAGCAGCATTTAAGGCTCAAATTGGGCACAAAAATCGAGGAGGCTGTACAGCATTATTGTTGTTCTATTTTGTTGTTTGCAAGTCTTTCCAGTTTGCTATGAGGCATGGAAAACGAGATAAGTTGTAAAAGTTTTCTTGCTGATTTTTTGTTGAATATTTCTCTCACTGTAAAAAGTTTCCATAAATAAGAGGGAGCTTTCGAACTAGTTTTCCCCAAGAGTTGTAGGGGGTTTTTCCAGGGTCACCTTGACTAAAAATCACTGTGTTTAAATGTGTTGAATGGTTGTTTGTATGTGCTGATTTTTATTTTTGCATTTTCCAGCATTCTGTAAAATTTCCAGAATTTGTGTTTTCAGCAAAATTTATTTTTCAGTTGTTGAATGTATGGATATGGGTAAGGGCATTTAACTACTTTGGAGAAATAAGGTGAAACTAAAAACCGGGTTGGGAAATGAGAAATTTTACAACAACCGACAAACTGGAAATGATGCTCAAAGTAGAGCTTATTCATCAAAACCTACTCTAATAGTTTCATTCATCACTTGATCAAGTGAAATGAAACAACCAATGCAACCAAGTAAGTATTCCAGCTGCTGTTTGAATTCTCCGCAAGTGCTTATTTATGAACAACAAGGGAGAACTACTGAAAGGCAACTCCCATGAAAATTGGTGAACAGATCTGTTGAATACTATGGATACTCTATCCGCCTCCAAAAACACTGCATAAGGATCTTGAAGTTCATGTAGACTGGGACTTAGCTCATCCAATGGATTACTTTTCTTCTCCTCGTACCATGAATGCAAACTTTTGTCTGAGCTTTATGATGAGATTCCTGCTAACAATGATAAAGAAACCGGCTGCAAGATCAAATTTGTATTAGTACACGTCTCAAGCTCACAGTTGGCTAATGAAGAAGGACTTTGACTGCAGACATCATCCAACACATCAGCTATTGGATCGTGAAAAACTTGAAAATATTGTTGCAACCCATTTTCTATTGTTTTTGATGGGATTACATGATTTCCTACAGGCTGCTCATTTGAAGATATACTATGCAGTTATCCCTTCATAAACTAAAATGATTCAAAACAAAAACGTACAGAATCATCTTGCATCATTTGATCATATGGTCCAACTTCCAAGTCTTCATTTGCAACTTGACAATCATTGGCATTCGGGGGTTGCAAATATAGATATGAAAAGTCTTTAACAAGGATCTCATTGCCCTCAAGATGGTCCAGATCGAAACTTATCGATGATTGACTTCTGATTGCATGAAAGTTGTCTCTGATGATATGGAATGAAGCAAAACAAAAAGGCAAAGATCCTTCACTTACTTCAAAATTCAATGCATTTTCCTCCTCACTTCCATAGCTGATATGCAACGATTGATCACTGTATTCGAGCTGCTGAAAGTGAACTTCCTCCTCCCACAAACTAGCTGTTGATTTGTCTACAAGATTAGCTTTTGTTTGGAGAACATAATCATCATCATATTGATCAAACTGAGGCAAATCATCAGTATAAAAGACATCATTAAGCATGCATGTCATATCAATAGATCTCTCTTCTCCAAGATTATCTATAAAACAATAATTATCAGATCTATGACAACTGGGATAAGAAACAAAATGTTTTGGATCAGCAACTTGTTCTTCTTCAATCAGTGTGCGATGGGCTTGAACATTATACTCATTCTTTGTGGTGATCTTCTGCATCATCTCTTCCATTGCACTTACCAATATGTCAAGCTTTACCTCTAAAGATGTTGATTCCTTTGGATATATGTTCTTCACCTCTTCTTCCTTCAACTTTGCCCTTCTGATCAGGAAATGAGCCTTTACATCTACTGCACTATTGTACATCTCTTCAAGTGTTTCAAGGTTCCTTTCTCTCAGATGAAACTCCATTTCCAGATCAAAGGCTTCCGGTTAGTGCAAGAGATTAGATCCAAGAGGAGGTCTTATATTAACCGGCATCGAAAAATAGACTTGTTTAAATCTGGCAGAAAATTGTTGTATTGTCTCCCCTGGCTGTCTTTTCAGCTGGTTATACTCTTCTATAATCAAGAAATGGTTTGTCTGACCACCCACCTGTCTAGGAAAACTTTGATGAACTACTGTATATCTGAGATGCTCGCATCAAGCAGGGTTTTGAACCAACTCTTGACTTTGCCTTGCAAAGAAAGAGCAAAAATCCTAATACTGACATCTTCTTCATCTACTTCAAAAAGGTCAAGAAAAGACTCAAAATTCAATACATATCTCTCAGCAGTGATGTTGTTACAGTCACCATTAAATCTTGGTAGATATAGGTCATAATTTTTAGGGAAAGCATGGGATATAGGAGGTAAAATCAGAGGCTTGTATCGATCTGGAATTTACAAGGTATAGGGGTATGTATAGAAGGTATAGAATCAGTATTGGTCTCTTGGAGCTCATCAATTTGAAAATGGTCATCACAAGATTTAGAAGAAGGGTCTTGATCAAGCTCAAAGGCATGCAATTCTTTGGTATTCACAATCTTCAAAGGGAAGGAACCAAATGCAGGCTGAGGATCTTTTTTCAAATACGATATACTTTGTAAAGCCTTCTTGACATTCTTGGGAAACGAGAAGAAATAATTTATAACAAAGAACAAAAGGTCTTGGATAAAATTCCAACTTGAATACCTGATCTTTCCATATTGTCCTTCATGATTCTACTGGTCAGGTTCATCCTCCAGTGGAGTCCTTGGATCTAGTCTTGAAACTGATTTGGAATCGCCAAGTGAATGATTTCAGCCTTCCGGTGTCTGATCATTTTCCACCATCAACAATCAGATTTGAACTTGATTACATTTTACTAAGGAAACCAGATGTTCATTTCATAAACTAAACCAGAGATTGACTGAAGCAGCATTCATCTACTATGCACTTGCAAAGCAAGAGCAGTTCGAAGGCTACCTTGCTAACTTCAGACTCCGCCTGTAGTTTATAAAGAAAACAACAAAATTTTCTTCCCCAGTATGGTCACCACTATGTTAGGGCTATCTACCTCAGGCTAAGAAAGGCAGGATCTAGGGTAACATCAAACCACGCTTAACCTGGTAGCTAGCCCTACCAGGTCAGGAGAGGGTTCTCTCCTTGTCAATCTCAGGAAAATATAGCAAAAGAGGCTTTGAGATGACTAATGTAAAGACTAATTTTAGGCTAGGTATGTGATAAAAGGATTTTGATTGAATTTGATGATGTTTTGCTGGCTCAAATGTGAAAAATAGATTTGGGTCCAGGGAATGGACACTATCTTGCAGAGATCTCTATGGGGCAAGGTAGGAAAATGGTTTAGTACTTTAAAATAAGTGAGTTGGAGAGTCTTAAGACTGGTGAGGAGTTGGAGAGGGCATGAAAGTCTCAGGGATCCTCCTCAAACAGTTGAAAACATAAATAACTAAACAAACCCAAGGTAGAGCACTGCAAACATCAATGAATTCTACCTTTATCCTTGTTTCATTTAGTTAAGATGAACAGAGAGAGATGATGGCGTACATAAACACATGTAAACTTGCATTACAGAAGGAAAAACAATACCAAATCAAGTTTCCATAAGAATCCCATAAAGTGTTGCAAACCCTGGTCTATTCCTTTGCCAAACTGCAGAGATGAATGTACAATAATGCTCAAAGCATTCACAAGAGTCCAACCTTTACCAATGACTGAAAAAGTACTAGATATAGGCAACAAAAAACTCATCCTATCCTTTAGGGGTCGATTTCATAAGTTTAGGAGCTATTTCAACAAGATCTAAACTGAGAACTAAAAAGTAGGCAATGGAACAGCTTGCCTCTAAAAACTAGGAAACTGATTCATTCAGTTGCAAACTACCTTTTCATGATGAATCTACCTCCATGAGTGAAAATTTAGCATAATTACATTAAAATACATTAAGTCACATTAACTGCAGCATGAGTTTGACTATGAGAAAGAAAAAAGTCAAATTGAGAAGAAACTAGGCGAAAAACAGAGTTTTTTGGCCAAAATGACAAAATTTCATCATGTGCGTCGCGCTCCTGTCCCTATGCGCCGCGCTAGTTTGGAGCTGATTTTGGAGGCCTTCCCGTGCACCAAATTTGTTCCACATGGGATTTTTGGAAAGGTCTGCCTGTCTACTTTCCATAACAAGTAGAATTTCTGAATTTGGTCTCCATTTGCCCCTCCAAAAATGAGTTCTCCCAACACTGCTTCCTGTGTGGCCAAAAAGGGGCAAAAAGGTCATTTTTGAGGTGTTTTTTACTCTTTTGGAAGCTCAAAACATGTCAAAATTTCTTAGCCATGTGAGGGAATTCATATTTTTCCATGAGGAATCCAAAAATTCTTGGTTTTCCTCTAAAGGAGGTCCCTAGCAAAAGCGCGCACCAGGTGGCGCGGTGCACCAGGCAGAAAAACCTGGTTTTTAGGCCAAAAATTCAAAATTTGAAAAAAGTTTCCCAAATTTCTTGAAATTTGGGGTGAGTTTCCTTTATTAAGTGCTTTTTTGGGCTAAGGAATCCTCAACTAAGATCTAGAGTCTATCTTTCTCTTTTCTCTTCCTCAATGCTTTCTTCAATTTAGCCTTCAAAATCCTGATTCTTGCTTTGCACACCTTGTTTCTCACCAAGTAGTGGTAGGCCATGTGCCTCAACATCTTTTTCTCCCTGTTGGCCTTCTCTAGCATCTTTTCCAAGTGCATATCTTCCTTCTCAAGCCAAGATTCACGATCAGCTTCAATTTCTTGTTTAAGTGGTGTCAACTTGACTTTTCTCCTCTTGGCAACTTGCCAGTTTTCTCTTATGTTTTGGAACTCCATGATGGTTTTCTAATCCTTTAACTATTTGTTCCTCTGCTCCAAATAGTTATTTATCCACTTGGCTCTTTCCAGGTTGAGAGACAAGTCATGAATGTCATCTTGCTGCTCCCGGATGATCTCCTTGAGCTTTGAGCTTTGGGAGCCCAAATTAGTGTCATCCTCCTAAATAAGAATGAAATCTCTCTCTTGACCTTTTGAAGGCCCCTCATCATGCAATGGCTGCTTACCCTTGTCATGTACCTGCTCTGTTGATGGAGGAAATGAGACCCCTTCCACCCCGGGTCGAGATAGTACTCGTTTTGCTGCTGGAAACAATCTCCTAGTGCCCTTTTGGTATGTGACAAACATTGGCACACTTGTGGTTTGAGGCTTATGCACCTCTTGCTGATGTGAAGGCTCTCCTGCCTCATGAAAAACTGGTGGGGGTACTTGAGAGCCTGTGAAGACCTCATGTGCAATGAAATCCTCCCATGAAACATTCAGTAGACTAAGCTGATGCAAAACCACAATTTTGATTAGTGCAAAGTGATAGATGTTGTTATATTGCTGATGAGGAGGCTTCCTTTGAACCAATGTGGTCGTCTTCTCAATATTTCGGCAAATGAAATAGGGGAGGTTCATCATCCTCACCCTAATAAAGTGCATCAATAATCTGATATGGTAGGCATACATGCGAGAAAATCTGCCCTCACAGCTGAAATATAGGATTATCAGTTTCATTAAGGGAGCATATGTGTTCTGTAGCTACCTAAAAGGAAAAACTCAGCTAATTTGCCTCTGAAAACGAGCCTTGATATAAGGCTCATAATGTTCCCTGTCCACCAATTGTCCCTTGTTCCATTGCTCACCCACATTCGGAATATCGGTTGCTTGAGATATAGTCTCAGGTGTCAAAGCGAATGTCACACCTACCAAATTGACCTGACCATTGTGAAGATGGAGTACAAACAGTCTGGCAAGCTCATGGTAGTACTTGACTCTTTCCACCATCTCACAAAATTGGTAACAAGATTGATGTTGGAAGCATGTGACAGCAAGAGGACAGGCCAACAGCTCGACAAGTGAAGTAGGCTCCTCCCGGTTATGTTTTCCACTCTTATGAGGTCTCCTTGGTGCATGAATTTCTCTAGAAGAGTCACAGAGTGTTTCCTCATTCCTGTCATAAGAAGAATCTGACTCCATGTTTGCCAATGCTTGAGTTTTATTAGATGAGTATGAAGAGATTTTAGAGCGACAATAGGAATTTACTACTAAAGCTATGAATTGATGAGGGGCTGTGAGGGGACTGTGTATGAGAGGTTGGGAATGCTGCTGGTAGGGTTTTTGGGGAATGAAGGGGTTTAGGGAATAATAGTTAGGGTTTAGGGATAGAAATTAGGGTTTGGTATAAGTGAAGGTAGGGATTAGGGTTAGTAGTTTTAGGGATATGGGGAATATGGAATAGGTAAATATGAATGAAAAGGGAGGGAGAAAATGAAGTGAGGGAGTGAGGGAGTGAAAATTATAGAGGTGGGATTTAGCAACAAATTTTAAACCCTAGGCAGTGTTTTTTCCACAAACTGTGCAAGTAACTAGGGTTTCAATATTTCCCTATTGAATCACCAAGAAGACTGAAGCAAACTCATGTACTGGCCATATGGGAATGTCAACTTCTTGTAAAATGAGGAACTGACAATTTGGACGTTTGGAGGAAGTGTTTCGATGAATTTCAACCATTGTTGACTGGTGCATCACACCACCTCACAAGTGCACCACACTAGTTGGGTTTGTCGCGCCAGTAGGAAATTTCAACACAAATCGTGCTCTGTGTGCACCATGCTAGCTCGGTGCGCCGCGCTCTAACCCAGGTGTGTCGCGCCTGCAATTTCCCCTGTTTTGAATGGAAAATTGCTCTCTCGGATTTAAATATGGAAATGCACTTGTTCTCCTTCACTTCTGGACACAAATGAGCCTTCTTTGTCATGAAAACACTTTATATAACAATGGTTTTAATTTTTGACTTATGAAAACCCACTTTGCTAATGTTTGATTTTCACTTGCTTTTTGAAACTCTATTTTGTGCAGTTTGCTTTACTTTTTGCCTTTGATGGACTAAATGCTTTGACATTTTGTTCCTTTTGTAGGAACTGAGGTAGCAAAGGCTTGGCAAAGTGACCAAGGCTACCTCTGAAATTATTACATATGAAAAAAAGAAAGTACATAAGACTTTAGTACATGAAACATAAAAAACTCTAGTTTTCCTCAAAACAGGGTTTTGAGGAAAAATCAATCATTGAGCATGTGATTATTGAAATTATTGTTGTTGAGACTTTATTTGACCTCCTCATGCACCTGCTGACCATTATTTTGCGTTTTCAAGACCTTATTGACGAAACCCTAGATCTAATGAGACCTAAAACCTAAAAATGACCTTTTGCAGATGTAAAGACAAAAATGACTATAAATGACCTGAAAATGGGCTAGCAGGTAAAGATCATGAGGGAAAAAATTATAAAATGCCACTACCATTAGATTATCCATGATCCTAATAGAATGTAGATGATTGGATGAGACACCTAAAATGCAATGCAACAAGAGAATTTGATCATTGATGGAGGGGTGAAGATACCGACACTAATAGTGGCAGCAGTGACTTGACATTGCCACATCAACAAGAAGTCTATGTCAGCAATGTCATGTCATGTCATGTCAAGTGTTGTCCCATGCCACACCATTATGGTTAATGATGTAAATTATGTTTCAAAATGTATTGTAAAGTGGAATTCCAAATGACATGTGTGGAATATGAAGAGTCATGTAAAGTTGAAAAGTCATAGGAAGTCAAATAGTCATGAGGGTAGATGAAGAGTCATAAGGAAGGTGAAGCATCACTTCCCCATGGTTATATATACACCCTCAATGTAAGAGCAAAGGAATTTTCACCTTGGCTCCTCCAACGAGGTAATAGAGAGATAAGTTAGTCCTTTTGAGGAGCAAGGAGTGGTTTCAACACTCCACTATTGGAGTTAGTGGTGTTCATTGTAGACATGTGTCTATTACCTCTCTCTTATAGGCTCACTTCTCCTCCCCTCCGCAATGCAATAACTTCGACACAAGTATGATTGAACATTCACTAGGCACACCCCTTTGCTTTTTGTAGGCATATTTGCAATACTCTCTCTTGCAGACAGCTAGAGCCAAGGTATATCTTTAATATGACCATAAACCGGGCTACATTTGAAATGGGGCTCATATCCCAAATGATGTGAGGTCTAATTAGGACCACATGTTGGGAAGACCCCTTGAATGTTGGTGAGTCCAGCACCATCAACATCTCCATATGATTGGAATAGTTAACCAAATGGTGGACGATTGATTCAAGAACAAGGTTATGGCTTCCCTAAAGTCAAACTAAGTCCCATCTTGATAGAGGAAAGACTCTTTTTAAGTGGTTTGTTTAAGGGCAACACGACTGACTCTTACTTCCATCAAATGATCAAGAAATTGTCCCATTTCCACTCTTTTTTTGGAATATTTAATTTTTTTTGTCTTTTTCATATTATAAAGCCTCATATTGGTCATCGACACTCAGAGGAAGTTCCCTCCACAGAAAAGGGTGTCAAGTCGCAAAGGCTAATGAATGCATGGTTTGAACTTGAAGAAAATTCATGGTCAAAAGTGGCTTATACAGGAGTCCAAGAATGTCGGCTTAAGGCCAAAACGGATGCAAGTACTCAATATGAAATTTAATAGTATAACTCAACACATGGTTTCCTCTAGGGTATAAAGCCAGAATAATAGCGAAAAAGAAGAAGAATGAGGCTCCAACGCAAAGTCATGGCAGGACTAAAGAGGACTCCCGAGGCTACACAATACTCGCAACATGGGCAACATATGCTAGCGAGGTTCTAACTAGAAATCCCATGGAAGGAAAGGATATACCACTATGTTACGCTTTTACGAACCAATGAGTGAAAAAGGTTAAAAAATCACAACATAGTGGGGTTGAACCTATAGCTAAATATCGCAGTATGAGGTCAAGATGCACAATGCAATGGAAAAGTGATATGTCTTAACCTATATACTAGTCTAGAATACAATACCTACCACGATAGGTCAACATCATGGAATCAAAGCAACAGGGAAAATATCACTAAGTGATAAGAAAGTATTCATCACTCTAAAAAAGGCCATTCCCGCCACTTCAAGCAAAGGTCAAAAGTTCATAAAAGTAAAATAATAAAGTTAAAAAATGAACTTTACAAAAGTGAGTTTAAAGTTTAATTATAAAAAAGAGTTTTGGACTCACCCAATTTCATTTTTACCATCCAAGTGTTGAGTAGAGAGTCTTTGGAGCAAATTTGGGCAAGCCAATCCAACCAATTCCACTAACAAATCTAGAAACCGCAAACTCCAGGTAAATCATAACCTTAAACTCTTCGATTTGAGCAAAAATTTGATAGATTAGATCGATTTATTAAATAGGTTTTTTTAATTTCAAAACCATTTCTATGTATACATGAGTATGGATTTATCAATTCACACATGGAAGGCCATATACGCGAGTTAGTAAAGTGAAATTCGCATATATATGTGATTGTCTCTTACAGAAACCATGTATGCGCAGAGAAAAGTTCATAAATCAATTTCTAATCAATGAAATCTCTCAATTTTTTCAATAGGTCGATCATTTGGAGGGAAAGAGAACACAATGATGTGGATAAGAAAGTCTTAGAAGATCAAGAATCATTGGATGGATTGAAAAATTGTGGTTTTCTCAAATTCTTCATGATTCCCAATATGAGAGCTAAACCTCAATTATTGGAGATGTTGATCCATTATTGGGACCCAGAGCAAGAAAAATTCATCATAGACTCAATGCCTTTGTAGACTGAAGTGGAAGATATCTACTTCATCACGGAACTCTCCTAAAGGCGAGAAGCAGTCAATATGAAGGGCAAATCCAGAGAGGGTCTTAATATTGTTGTCTATTGTGCACCAAACACTAGCAAAGTTGGTTCACAAGTCCTGATAAAAAAAATTATGAGTTTTTCTGTCAAAATAATCATCTTCACTATTGCTAGGATATCAGGCCTAGCTTCGTTACATTAGGCCTCACAACCAGCAATGTTCCTAACAGTGGAATGGTTAAGGCCAATAGTGTATGATTAGTGTACATCACTCCTGGACAATATGAAGAAACAACTGACATCAGTGAGATAATGGAAGACAAAGAACTTCAGTTGTTGCACCATCCTCTGCTCATTTTTCTTTGAATGGATTCTTGCACTATGACTTAAAGTAGTGTTTACCATGAGTAGTCCTAGGGATCCAAGGATGGCCAGATGGGTAGACTTGATTAGGACACCTGGTGGAGGAGAAGTCACCCAGATGACCTTTGACAAGGATTTCTTCTAGTGGTGGGAGAAACAAGTAATGGCCATAAAGGATTACCCATATGCAGGACTAGACTTTCGAGGGGACCCAAAGTTAGTACTTCTTGAAGGTGTTGCATCGGTAGCCCTAAGGATCCAAGGATGGCCAAATGGGTAGACTTGATTAGGACATCTGGTGGAGGTGAAGTCACCCAGGCGGCCTTTGACAAGGAGTTCTTCTAGTGGTTAGAGAAACAAGTCGTGGCCACAGACGATTACCCATGTGCAGGACTAGACTTTCAAGGGGACCCAAAGTTAGTACTTCTTGAAGGTGTTGCATGGGGAAAGATTGGTAAGTTTTTTGAATTTTTTTTAATACTTGATTTTTTTGGATTTTTAAAGATAATCTCAAGAAATTTAAAGCCTTTTTTCGGTGAAACAAAAATCCTCACAAGATTAAATGATCGTGATACAGATGTGGGACCTGTGAGATGTTGGGTATACGACCAAAGTCCCACATTGACTAGAAGTGGGGAGGATCATGGATATATAAGGATGGACAAACTCCATTGGTATGAGGCCTTTTGGGGTAAGTCCAAAAGCAAATCCATGAGGGCTTAGGCCCAAAGTGGACAATATCATACCATTGTGGAGATATGTGGTGTCCAGAATCCTTACAAGTGGTATCAGAGCCATGCCCCGAAGTTAGCCAAGGGGATGAATCCTCGGAATGCCAAACAAAGGTGGTGGGCCCCAATAATATCACGATGAGATCCGTGGATGAGCTCGGCTAGACAGGCAATGTGCTCCGGATTCTTCATGGACGTGTCCTGGTCCCAACACGGTGAAGAGGAGTTGACCTGGGATAGAGCAAGCTCTCGAGGCAGGTGGTGTTCCATGTAAGGCGTGTGCTTCCAACGCATTGGAGCGGAGAATCCTGGTTGGTAGAGAGTGGACGGATGGATAATCGTTTGAGGGGAGGGGAGGCTCGATGGTCCTTTGTTCGAGGGGAGGATTGTTGGGTATACGACCAAAGTCCCACATTGACTAGAAGTGGGGAGGATCATGGGTATATAAGGATGGACAAATATCTCCATTGGTATGAGGCCTTTTGGGGTAAGTCCAAAAGCAAATCCATGAGGGCTTACGCCCAAAGTGGACAATATCATACCATTGTAGAGATATGTGGTGTCCAGAGTCCTTACATTCTTGACTCCATTGCTAAAAAATTGTTTCAATGCGTTCATCTTTGTCTTCAGAAACATCCATATCATTCTTTTCACTTTCATCATCAAGTATTGTTTCTTTTTCCCTATAATCTACACAATCAAGATTATTATTGACCATTTTATTCAATTCTTTTATTCTAACTGCTGCTTTAAGACTTTCACCAATTTGTTTAATTGGCTTTTGAATCCATTTTTTAGTGAGCTTAAAATTTGCATCAAACTTATTAGCAACTTTGTTTTCAACTTTTGTTCCCATGTTATTTTGAACACCTGCATATTCAAAAACAATGTTAAAAACATCCTTCGTCCTTTACCTCTTCCTTCTCCGCCTTGTTTTCCACTGCATGGAAGCTGTCTTCCACTGTTATACGTTTAGTGGATATTCTCATAAAAAACTATTCAGTCACTTTATCCTCTTATTGATCATCAATTGCTGCTAGATCATGTACTACTTCATGAACAATTCCAACTGCTTCATATCTTGCTACTACAGTGGCAACTTCAACCTTCAATGCTTCATCAAACATGGCACTTACCTTATTGAAACAATCAATCTCTATTTCAAAAAAGAAACCACACATATTATCAACATAATGTTCATCCACACTATGGTGGGATATCTGAACATGCATGTGCTCATTAACAATTTCACCTTCACCAAATTCATCAGCTGCAGCTAGATTCACCAATGCGCATCTCACTTTGCAGTCATCATCCACATGTGTTTTGTCACAGTGGGATTTACCATCATTTGCACCATCCATGTTACAATGGAGTCTTTGAGCATTTATATGCTCTTGCTTTGCTGTGGGAGTTGAAAGCGGCTGCCCAAATAAACAACCATGAAGAGAAAGCCAGAGAAGAAAGGAAAGGAGATTCCACAAAAGTTTCCAAAACTTGGGCTCAAGTCATTAGCAATTCTACTAATAGGGAAGGAGAAACAAACATTTGGGTTGACAACATGCAAGATAGAGAAAGCAAGGAAAGAAAAAATAGAGCAACAAACATAATTATTAAAGGGGTGAAATACTATGGGAACAATGAAAGTACTTTTGAGCTTGCAAGAAATTTCTTGAAAGACAAGTTGCTATGGCAAGGACAAATATGCCAGACATGGAGGGTGGGTAAGTTTAATGGTGAAAAAGCAAGGCCCACAAAAGTCATCATGCCTAGCTTGCGAGATAAATATATCATTCTAAGCAATAAGAATCTCTTGAGGGGTTCTCGATTTTTTTCTAGAAGAAGCTTTAACTGTAAGACAACAGGAGGAAAGGAGGGAGGAAATGCCAAATTTTAGGGAAACAAGAGATGAAGGTACGAAAGCATGGATTTATAAAGGTAAAGCTATGATAGCGCGATTTGGACTTCCTTCCAAAATAGAGCAGCAAGGTGGTAATATAGAAGAAGCAACAAACTCTTCATCAAGAATCAGGAAGCAAGGTCAATATGGGAAAATAGGGACAAAGACTCAACTGTGAGTCTTGCATGTCAAAATAAATAGAAATCAAGTCATACCTAGGTTTCCTTAAGATTATTTTGTTGGAACTGCATAGTTTACCCATGGAGATGAGGACTTGGGTTAGGGCCTATTGCGGAAGATAGAGACATAATTTGCCTCATAAAAACACATGAGCGTGAAGGGTGCAAGACACCTTTGTTTGAAGGATACTGGAAGATGGTAGTGTGGAACAAGGCAAGAGGGAATGGAAAAGTACATGGGGTACCATGGTATTAGTGAGGGGAAAATAAGGTCATTTCATTCAGTTAGAAAAATAACACTCAAATAAACAATTCATTTGGTTTAAAATATCAGAAAATGGAAATCAAATCAGAATTGCAGCATGCTATTTTGCGTGCAAGTTTCAAAAATCTACACAAGTAGAGGGTTTGACCACAAAGATCCCTTTGCAACCTTAAAAGAAGATATTGCAACAAATTCTCAGCTAGGTGAAGTGCTTATAGTGGGTGATTTCAATGCTAGGATTGCAAGTGAGCAAGCCAACATTTTTTGTTGTAAAGAAGACCGCGACCCTATGTGGCTTACAAAAGAGAGTAGTCATCAGTGGGAAAGAATTTTAGAGGACAAGGGCTAAAATCTTTTCGGTGAACAATTTCTTACTTTATGTGGGGTTTTCGATTTAGTCATCTGTAATGACTTGACTAGATGGGCAAAGTCCAGTAATTTTACTTGCAATACTTACAATGGAGCAAATGTAGTAGATTATGTAATGTGCTCGCATGGTTTTTGTGAGAAAATGGCGGAAATTTTGATTGGAGATCAATTGTGGGATTTAAATTCAGATCACAAGCCAATTTATTTAAGTTTCTCTTGGACTGGAAAGAAGCAATTAGAGTAAAAAATAAAGTGTGTTCAACAAAATCTCCCAAAGGGCATAATTCTTTTGACTCCAGAAAATTGCAATACCTTCAAAATGACACTAGAGAGGATCTTTCAGAAGGAGAAAATCCCAATTCATGGCCTTCATAGTCACAAATTAACACATTTAATTCAAATCGCACTTGCAGAGTGCAAAAGAGAAAAAATTAAGAAATCTGAAACAAATTGCTTTCCAGTTAATGCTTGGTTCGACAAGGAATGCAAAAAGAAAAAGAGAACATGGAAATAGTTAAACAAGGACAACATAAAGCTCAAAGCTTACAAGCAGATCTTAAGAAAGAAAAAGGCCGATTTCATGGTTTCAAGGAGGGAAGAACTAATCTTCCTTGGGAAAAATAATCCCAAATTATTTTGGAAGGAGTTCCAACCGAGAAAGATGCAAACTGAAAATAATATTACAACCTCTAGTGGTTTGATTATGCAAGACAACTCTATGAGCATGATCCCAAGGTTGACCCTCCCCCCTTGGTCAACACTAATACTGAACTCTTCACGGTGCAAGAGGTAGAGATGGGTATCAAGAAGTTGGGTGTTGGAAAAGAAAAAGACTTACCTGAACTCCAAGGAGAGTATCTAAAGTGGGGCTCAAAGATTCTTACACCTCACATTACAAAAATTTTCAATAACATCATACAAGGGTTCCCTACAGATTGTACAACTAGTCTGTCAATACCTCTTTTCAAGAGTGGTGACGTCAATAATCCCTCCAATTACAGGACCATAATGATAAACCCCTTGTTTGCAAAGTTTTTTGGAAGCATGCTAGAAAATAAAATCAACAAGTGGGCAAAAGAACGAGATAAGCGTGCTAAAGGGCAAGCAAGTTTTCGACCTAAACATTCCATAATTGATCATTGTATAACTTTAAGGCACATCATTGAAAAAGTTTGGGCGAAAAAGGAAGAAGTTTTTTTGTTGCTTTGTTGATTTCAGAAAAGCGTTTGACACGGTTCCAATGGATAAGCTTTGGCACATAATGGAGGAACTTGGGGTTTCTAAACATTTGAGAGCAGCTATGCATAGGCTATATGAAAAGGTGAAAGTCAAAATTAGAAGTTCAACAGACATTTTTGAAAGTTTTAGAAGCGATATCGGGGTCAAGCAAGGTTGCCCATTGTCTCCTACCCTTTTTGGTTTATATATCGACAAGCTTTAGGAGTGGCTAAATTCACAAGGGGGTGATGGTATCCATTTAGGCAAGTTTGTTATAAGGCTTCTTTTGTATGCAGATGACCTTATTTTGATTGCTAAATCTGCTCTTGGTTTGCAAGAGCACTTATTATCCCTTGAGCATTTTTGTAGAAGGGTGGAGATGCAAGTTAATATTAGCAAAATGAAAATAATGGTTTTCTTTGAAAAAAGAAAACATAACCAACATAAGTTCTACGTTGAAGACAACATTTTGGAAGAAGTTGTGGATTAAAAATACCTCATAATTGACTTCAACAAAAGCCTAAGTTGGGATCGCTGTAGAAAGAAAAGAACTTTGGGGGGTTGGAAAACATTCTATGCCTTTCAAAATAGGTGTAGAGAGTGAGAGTTATGGGACTGGAAAACCACTCAAACTCCTTTTGGGCTTCTAGTGATTTTGGTGATTCTTTATGGTTGTGAACTGTGGGCCAGCAGTACATCTGACATGCAATGGAAACAAATTGAGAAAATTCAGAAGCGTTTGATTACAAACAAATTCAAAATTAAAAGTGTAGTTCCTTATGCTATCTTGTTAAGTGAAACATGGGTTGTTCCTTTTGAAGCGATTGCTATGGTGCAAGTCATAATGTATGTAAAAAAATTGAGCAAATGGAAGAGGGCAGATGGCTTAAGGTTGTCTTTAATGACATATTATGCAAAAGAAAGAAGATTTGGATGCAACAAAATAACAAATGGTTTGGTAAATAGGGTATTTGCTTGAACATGTGTGCCATAAATAGTGAAGAGATAAAAAGGTTTTTATGGATAAGTTCCTCAAGAGTACATGGGATAAGGAGCTAGGGAAAAAGAAAAAATACAATATAGAATTGCTTAATCCCAGTGGTAATCATCAACAGAAAACATACATAGAGGCCAATATGTCTTGGAGAGGAAAATTTCTTACTACTCAGTTAATGACTAATTCTCATCAACTCCATTGTGAAACAGGGCACTGGAAAATACCAAAATAATTGTGGGAGGAAAGAGTATGTATTTTTTGTTCCTCCAAAAAAGTGGAAACAGAAAAGCACTTCATTTTAGAATGTGAGGCCTTCAAAAGCAACAGGTATAGTTATACATATATTATGACAGCTAACTCTTGGGATAATCTATTTAGCAAGGGTTTATCGAGAAGCTAAAAATATTTATTATGAAGCTTCATAAAAAAATTATTGAATACATTAACCAGATAAAAAAGCAATATGTTCCATAGCAATATTTTCCTATTTAATCTCTCAACGAGAAGATCTCTAAGCTTCCATATATTCATGACAGTATCAATTAACAAAAATACATTGAAATATTTGCGCATGCCAATAATTAATGAAAATGCTTCCGGTCGAGTTTGTGTGGGTTCTGGCATGCGTTTTGGCTGAAATTTGGAGTTATAATTTTACCAGCGGAAAAATAAATTTTGCCATGTGGTAGGAAATTGTTAGGCACAGACAGCGGTTAAATATATTTTTTGGGAACGAAATGGAATATAAGAAGAGGGGTTGATAAGCATTGGGAAAAACTATGCTTTCCGCGTGATCAAGCTAATAAAATTCACCGTGCGAAGAGTGCTTCATTTGTTGGAAGATATTAAGAACCAAAATTCCCAGGATCAGAGTAATTGGATTATTAGAATGTAAGAATAGAGTTACGAGATAAGCAGCGGCATAATTATCCAAAATCCAGAAACAGAAACAGAAAGCCATGAGATGAGTTACTGTTGGAATGCTGTGAATGTGAAGCCAATTAGTTCATGACTTACGATTGTAACTTTATTTCAATTTTGATTTTCCTTTTGTCATCCAAGGATGAAGTTGTCATGGTGGTTGGCCACTGTAGTTTTGGTAATGGTAGACCTAGCGATGGCGGAGGAGCCTCCATATGCGTGCGATAGCAGAAATCCAGCGACACGATCGTACAAATTCTGTGATGCTTCAAAACCCATAACGGCGCGCGTGGAAGATCTAATATCGCGGTTGAGTCTGGAGGAGAAAATTAAGCAGCTAGGGAATAACGCATCGGCCGTGCCACGCCTTGGAATACCCAAATACGAATGGTGGTCTGAAGCTCTGCACGGAGTTTCTGGGTGGGGACGTGGCATTCATTTCGACGGTCCCATTAATAGAGCCACCACTTTCCCTCAAGTAATTCTAACCGCTGCGTCCTTCGATGTTAATCTCTGGTTTCGCATTGCCCAGGTTTGAATCTTGACATTTTATTTCTGTAATGTTATGAATGCCTGTCTTATCTTAGTTAATGCAGAACATCTTTATTTTTTGTGTGCAGGCGATTGGCATTGAAGCGAGGGCGATATACAATACAGGGCAGGCATGGGGGCTCACATTTTGGGCGCCCAATATCAACATATTCAGAGATCCTCGATGGGGACGGGGTCAAGAAACTCCGGGAGAAGATCCGCTGCTATCTAGCACATACTCTGTCGCATACGTTAGGGGACTGCAGGGTGATCCCCTCTCTTCCTCTTCGTCTATGTCATCAAAGAGGAAAGTCCAGCCTTCTACTCGTTTGAGAGCTTCTGCATGCTGCAAGCATTTCACAGCTTACGACATGGATAACTGGGAGGGTCATGATCGGTTCTCCTTCGATGCTGTGGTAAAACTCCATTGCTACTTTTGGTTTTGTTTATTTGCTCTGTTTTTTCCTTATCCGAGGGAGTTGCATTCCTAGTCTTATTGTAATGACTGGAGAAATTTAGAAGGTCAATAAATTACATAACATTATATATGATAATAAATTAATTTTAAAAACATTGATTTAATGAATTTTTTTTAATAAAATAACAAGTACGTACTTTAAATTTCCTATAAATTTAAAGATTGTGTTAATTGATAAACTATTTTAAAATAGTAGAATTGAGGTTTTTCTGATCCATCATAGTTATAAGAAAAATTTCGGCGTAAATCAATATAAAAACTTTTACCAACTCTTTTGGAACCAATTAGTGTAATTCATCGTCAAGACAATTTAAAATAATTTAAATTATCCAATATTTAATTTTTTTATAAGCAACCCTTGACTCCCAAATTTACTAAAAACATTTTTTTAGAAATAAATTTTTTAATTGATTTTAATTATAAATCTTATTTATAACATTAATATAGCAGAAACAAAATTTACATATCTGTTGCATATGTATGTCAGTATGAGTAAGAATAATATTATGAGA
>APFE030539938.1:29334-43795 GCA_000404065.3 Pinus taeda | reverse complement strand
CCCCCTGGACCCCCCTTGCAGCGAATATTTTACGGGCGGCGTTGCCGCCCCCATTTTGAACTGGGGTCCAATGTGGCGATACTTTTGAATATAGAAGATAATCAGGCTCCACACCCAACATGAGACCTGAGGGTTTACCGAGGCATAGGCATCACAACGAAGATGTGGAGGGAATAGTAGTTGAGTCCGAGATGGTCCTCCATACAATACAGAGGAACTTGGAGAGTTTGACTCGTCAGGTTCCAATGGCAGCAGTAGAGGATCCTCCCGAGGCTATACAGAGACGATTGCTTGGAGTACCATGAGAGTGGGTGCAACTCTTCCGACCAGTGGTGAATGCTATCGTCTTCTACCAAGATTCTCATCCAGGGAAGGGTCCACAAACTTAGATTTTAGATATACTGATATTTTTTATATGGACATGATCGGGATTGAGCCATAATTATGTAGGACATTTGTCCACATTTTGTAATATTTTAACACACTCATCTATCTATATATACAGTGATTTCATGATGACTTGATCATATATATCGATGATTATTTGATGTTTTTATTTAATGTGATGAATGATTGATATGTCAATCCAAAGCTCGGTTAGCTACAGAATCAGAAAATGCATTATCTGATTATGGAATGTGCATGAAAGTAATAAAATTAAATGATTGTTGCAATAATCTCACTCTCAAAATTGACGATGTAAGAAAGGATCCCTCACACAATAAATATTGTTTAATTGAGGCAACCACTAATGATTCAATGCCATAAGATATTGCTTCACAAAATAAATTAATAACAACATTGTGTTTAGCCATATTATTAGAAGCAATACCAATACATATGCCTCTTGCGACCAACAACTGGTCAAATAGACAATGCATTACCCAAGCGACAGAAGCTAAATTCTAAGTATGTCTACTAGCATCATCTTTTAATCCTAAGTACACTGAATCACCCATTAAAACCTACCAAAGAAGAATGAAAACACCATCGTCATCACAACACCTATAGATAGAAACTAAAACTATCTACAATATTTACAAAACAAATAAAACGGTAGGCAAGAGCCTAGGCATAATAGTTCTTCAGATAGAGCCCATTTCTAGGCTTCGTCAGCACATTCCCTTCACATTCAATCAACTCATAAGCACCCTTCTTGAAGACCCTTTTAACAACGAAAGGACTGTACCACACAGGTTTGAATTTTCCTGCCCCCAAGGTGTCTTTATCTTGGTCATAAACCAAGACAATGTCACCTTCAAAGAAAACCCTAGTTCATACGGACTTATCATATTAAGCTTTGACTCTTTTATTATTGGCCTCGTTCATTGTGACGGCATCCCGATGATACTCATCAAGATGTTCCAAATGAACAAGATGCTCTTCAAGACTTTAGATGTCTGAAATAATTTGGACTGCCAACTTAAGAGATGTAATCTCACATTTTATAGGAAATATCAATTCCAAACCATAAACCAATTGAAAATGAGTGAACCATGTAGCAGTCTTAACAAACATTCGATATACCCATAATGTAAGACAAAGCATGATGTGTCAATTAAACTTAGCTTGATTAATCGTCCTTTGTAGGATAGTCTTAATGGATTTATTAACAGGCTTCAACTTGTCCATTAGTTTGAGGATAATAAGGATACTAATGCTCTTGTTGAAATCCCAATTTCGAAGACAACTCGGACATCATCTTATTCTGAAAGTGACTTCCATGATTAGTGATAATCTATATAGGGATACCAAAACGTGAAATGACTCGATTAAAAAGGACAATATTTGTTGTCTCACCATTATTATTAAAAGTTGGCATAGCTTTGACCCACTCCATAAAGTAGTTTACTGCTACGAGAATGTGCTTGTGTCCCTTAGCTGAAGCTGAGTTAGAAGTTGTAAAATCAATTCCCAACTTAGTAAATGAACTGACCGTGATGACAGAAAAAAGCAGAGTTGGATGAATGCACATTTTTCGATTATAGATTTTACAAGGACGACATTTTTTTACTACTTCAATACAATCTTTGAAAATTGAAGGCCAAAAATTCCATGCACGCAAGATATTTTGAGTTGTAGAAAACCCAGACAAATGCCTCCACAAGCCCCATTGTTGCAATCATTTAAAATTGACTTAGCTTCTTCTAAGGTCAAAGAACGTCTAAGAATTGAATCAACCCCACAACGATATATAGTATCACCAATGATCAAACAACTCTTAGCAAGGTGACTTAATTTTCAGCATTCGTCCTTAGAAAAATACTGAGGAAACTTCAAAGTCTGAAGATATACGACGATGTTTCCATACCAAAGATCTTGTGAGGAGATAAGAGAAATGTGTTCATCCGTAAATGATTTTTCATAGGTATCATCTCCTTCACAATGAAATTCTGAAATTAATTTTGCAAAAACCAAAGACTTTTTTGATTTGACTAACATGAACTCTAGATAAAATTCTTGTAAAATTACAACCAATTTATTGTATTTCCCCCAATCACTTGTGTACTGAGGACAAATTGAAATGGATTGACGTCAACTAATACAAAGGTTTTTCTATGTAAAATGTAATGACAGAGTCGTTGAACAACATGAATTTTTGCTAAAGCCAATTTCTCAATATGAGAATACCAAAGTTCAAGACCAACTAAGCCATGACTTAGATAACAAATCACAAGCTCTCTAAGGGAATTACCTTCTTGAACTAGAACCATACCAATGGTTGATTCTATCATTGCAAGGTACAAAAGGAAATATCTCCTATAATTAATTGGACTCAAAAGGGGATCAGAGTTCAATTCCTTTTTCAAAGCATCGAATGAGTGTTGAGCGAATTCATCCCAAACAAATGGAACTCTTGTCTTCAGTAAATGTATAAAACCTTTTGTGATGTTAGCATAGTTCATGATAAATCTCCTTAAAATTTTGGTGTTTCCTTGGAGACTTTGAAATTGATGGATATTTGTTGGGGGAGGCAACTGAAGTATTGCCCCAACCTTGAAAGGATCAACCTGAATCCCTTCATTAGAAACAATGAATCCCAAAAACCGACCATATGTAACCACGAAAATGCACTTATTAGGGTTCAACCATATTTTATAATAACAACATCTCTCAAAATTTAGACAAAGATGTTTTGGATGTTCCATTCTCTTATGACTACGAGCAGCTAAATCATCCAACTAAGCTTCAATTATATGTTTGATGTCATAGAAAGCATATGACATAGCCCGTTGAAAGGTAACCCTAGGAGTTTTAAGGCCAAAAGGAATTTTCCTATATGAAAACGTACCCAAGGGGCAAATAAATGTCATTTTATGTTGATATTCACGATGAATTTTTATTTGATTATATCCAGAAAATTCATCCATGAAGGAAAAAATTCCATTCCTAGCACACTCATCAATAATTTGATCTATAAATGGAGTGGGGAAATAGTCTTTTGGATGGGCTTTATTCAAATCCCTTGAATCAATTCATACACGGATCATTCCTTACTTTTTGTCCACATGGACTTGATTTGAAACGCATTCAGTTAAAGGAACAGGGTAGATGAAACCTGTTTTAAGCAATTTCTCTACTTTTGTCTTGATAGCCGCATATTTCCTAGGGTTGACTGGCCATAGCTTTTGACACACAGGATTTGCATTTTCGTAAGTCTTGATATGATGTTGAACTATACCAAGATCAATCCTAGGAATTTCCTCATAAGACCAAGTGAATACATCTCTAAACTCTTTAAAGAGATTGGTGCAAATTTTAATCTCTTCAGGGGAACAATCAGCTCTGATGAAGATATTCTCGATAACATTTGGATTCTCGAAAATGTTGGCCAAAATAGTTTTTGAAATATTATCCATGTTACCTTCAGCAAAAATGTGTTGTATCCAAAGGATTTAAAATTTTATGAACACTTCCATGAGAAAGAGGACTACAAAAACTTGATTTGACTTTATGCAAGTCAGGGAGAAAATAGGACTGATGATGCGAATCATCCCACAGCCTCTCTACACCAGTCATTGCTTCTACAAATTCCTTCTAATATGGTAAAATGGTATCAAGGAAATCCATATCCAAAGTGGAATCAATTTTCCAAATTGGTGCCACATCATCATCCACATCCTCTGATGAAACAAGGATGGGATCAAAATCTAGAGAATTAACAATAGATTGATATGAAATTCTTGTTGAATATATAGGATAATCCATTCCACCCACATTCCCTTCTTCTACTGTGGTTATAGGAGGGGTCAAGGGCCAAGGATCCAAAAATTAATGAGTTCTAAAATAACATTGTCGAGGGACCATCCTGGAAGATGAAATGGCATTGATATGAGCAACAAGAGGTGGAAGATCAAAAGTACCCATCAATGAGGAATACATTCTAACTCCTAAATTCTCAATAGGTTGCTTGGTATTCTTTACCAAGGGGACAGTGGAGTCAGCAGATGCATTAAGGTCATTGGGAGAATAAGCTAACTGATCAATCGTAACAATTCTCTCTTCATGAGAAAAACATAGGATTCAAAATAAAGATGAGACTATGGCATCCATCGCATAGACCAAATTCTAACCCAACAAAAGATTATGATCAATATTATCATCGACTATCTCTACTTCCACTTTAACAACCTTTCCCCCTGCACAAATAGGGAAGGCAAGAAGAATCCCATGAGGCCTATGAGAATGACCATCGAATGCGGTTATGAGGGTAGGAGAGGGAACTACTTCAAGGGACTCGATAACTTTCCAACATGACATAGAGATGACACATGTGGAATCCCCTTCATCAACTACGATTTGAAATATGGTCTTCTTACAATACGTAGATTTAGTCTAAAAATCCATATGATGAGGGAGTCTCATTTTAACATTTGACATATCAAATGTAATCACTAGAGAGTTTTTCGGGTCAACTACTATGATCACAGTGAGCAAAGCACTCCTTTGTGCAGGACACAATTAGAGTACCTATAACACCGACATAGCATGGGGGACCTAAGCTAAATCTTCAACAATGGAATAGTTCTGAGCAACTCTAGAATTTTAATTATAATTAAATTATTTTGAGGATCCTTTCGACATCCGAGGTATAGGTTCAACTGCGGGCCTCTCTACATGAAGAGGTTCTTGAGTATTGGAAGTAGTTTTAGCCTTAGAAGGTTCTGGCTCTCCATAATCATGAACTCTAGTTGAAATATCAACATGAGACTTAACCATATACATATTCGATGTGGATTCTCATTCCTAGTTACTCGTAGTAGGGGTTCCAATATTAGCATTCGTACTAGCAAGTAATTACTACCCTTAGGGAAAGGGTTAGTAAGGTAGCCTGGGAGCTAGAAGAACCTTGCTGGGATAACAATCACTAAGCATCATGAATCTTGGGGCAAAGATGAGTAAGATGATTCCCACTACATAACTCGCATGGGTATTTAAACTTCTTTTTAGACTCCTTTCCCTTACCGGTGTCCTCACTAGGTTTATTTACATTCCCCTTCCCTCCCTTATCTTTATTTTTCCCACGTACTTTGTCTTCCCATCAGATTTTTGATTTCCTTTGGGATTCGAGAACTGAACAACATTAACCACTAAAGGTTGAAAAGGAGGATACATTGATGACATAGTCTATGTCATGAAAGCATATTGTAATGACAATTGTTGTAATTGATTTAACAAACTAGTCGTATTACTATTGATCGATCCTACAAATCCATCGACATAGGGGCCTGGTTTCAGTTTGGCGAGATCGATTTTTGATCTAGGAGCATCAGGAAAGATATTATAGAGGACTCTAGACTGGGAATAAATAAGCTCTAATTGTTGGGCTCTAAAGATAGGATGCTCTTCCATGAACACTCTTGAAAGTGACACATCCTTACATATATCTGGTTGTGATGATTTCAAAAACCATTCAAGAAGAAATTCATTAGGGATATAGGCCTTGATCAATCTCTTCCTTCTATGCCACTCTTGAATGTGGTAAAAAATATGAGTGGCCTTGTCCTGTTCAAAATTGGCGAGAAGTTAAATTATGACATCATAACAGACAGGCAACTGAAAATGGTTGAGAAACATTATGACAACTCACCAAACATAGAAAATGACCCACCCCTTAATTTGATATACCATTTCGTTACATTTCTAGTTAAGGTGTGTTCAAAGAGTCTCAACCTAATTGAATCATCAATCAAGGAGTTTTATGAGCACCATAAGTGGAAATTGGTTACATGATTTGTTGGATCCTCACCAGAGTTCCCTTCAAACTTAGGTATATCATACGAAATTTTAGTAGGGACTAGAGGCTGAGTCAGGTTGTAACAGATCGAATCATTGGTTAATTTTGAAATATATGGTAAATTATGAGTTGTTAAGAATGGTAAGCATAGAGAGAACACAAAATTCCAAGTTCCAAGAGTGGAATTCCCAACATTCGAAAAAGAGTATCTTGGATTTTGGGAGGAACCATGCTGCCAATGATTACTTGTAGAAGAGACTAAACTATGAGGGAAACCTTGTAGACTAGGGTTATATGGAGGGTATCCACCCCCTACTACAGGAAACTTCCTCCTGACAGAACATGATATGAAGGGGAGAGCCCCTGGTAAGGGTTCCAAGCACTAGCCAAAGGAGGAAAAAATTGTGAATTACTAATAGTAGGGAAGGGCATACTCCCCTGTCGACCAAATAAATAAGAGATATTCCCAGATCCAAAACCACTAACAGAAGGATATACCAAGCCCTGTGTTAGGTCCCTATACTACTATGGTAACTGCGTATTGTTATTAGTACAACCCCCTTATTATATTGTTGTTCCCATGTAGTCCCCATATTGTTATTATCGTGCCCCATAGAATCCCACTATTGTTATTATTGTGCCATTACATTATTATTGTTATGTCGGCTCTGATTATATTATGACCCCTTAGACTCCTATATATAGAAACGAGGTCTTGTCATTTGTATCATCCAAGAATTATTCATTGGTTTAATATAAAGGAGGTTTCCCCTCAAAGAGGCTTAATTCTAAGGCGTTTATCTATCTTTTCTCTCTTTTTGTGAGCTATTTTCATAACATTTAGTATTAGAGCTTTGGATTCTAGGGTTTTGTTGCTCCAAATAGGTCATCATGGAATTTTCACTATAACCTTTTTTTTGCAACGTTTCAGAAGCTAAAAACAAAACCCATTTGAGACGACATCTTGGTGAACCTCGGACCCGAATTTCGGAGCTTCTCCCGCTATAGTTTCGGATATATGATCTGAGGAAGTTAGGGCTTTTGCAAGCTCCAGAATTTCATCTAAAACGGGTCATTGTAGAATTTTCGCTATAATTGTTTCGCTACGAAGTTTCAGAAGCTAAAACAAAAACCCATTTGAGAAGAAATCATTCTTAACCTTAGGTCCTAGTTTCATATCTTGTCTAGCAATGTTTTCAGATATATGATATGAGGAAGTTAGGGTTTTTGTAGACTCCCGAATTACATCCTAAATAGGTGACCTTGGGAAAATCGTCATAAATTTCTCTCTAGGCATCAAATTGAAAATTTGTAAGAAGTTACAGAAAGAGGATGGATTGTATTTTGTTTGGGTATAATTTTTAGAACCTAAGGTTGCAACAGTGACATGTGGCACATCGTCCAATTTAATTCTACTGAACCAATCTATAATTAGGTCATCGCGTGAGATAGGGAATAAATATTTATTCAAGAATCCAACTGTGATCAGACTTATGGAGTTCGAAAGAGGACTCAGAGGGCTATTACAGGCCGAAATATCAGAACTTAAATATACAAAATTACAGAGTTATAGTCGTTTCAACATGGAGCTCCTAAAATCAAGAAAAAGTGAGTTGAGGAAGTTTGATGGCAAGGATCCGATAAATTGGATACTACAGATGGAGAAATATTTTGATCTACATGGTGTACAACTATTACAAAAAAGTAAGTATTTCATCTAATTATTTAGAACCGAATCAATTTTTATGGTATAAAGGGCTTTGTTCTCGTAAATCCCTTGTCACTTGGTCAATTTTCACGAAAGAAATGATAGCACATTATGAGGATACAAAGAGTAACATCTTCTTTAGCCAATTGATAAATCTCAAACAAAAGGGTTCAATGGAAAAGCACATTCAAGACTTTCAAAAATTCAATATAAGGGTAAATGATATTTCAGAGAAGCAAAGGATTGATGTCTTCATAGGGACTTTAAAGGATAACATTCAACATGAGGTTCATATTTGGGAACCTGATTCATTAGAGAATGCATTCAGGTTGGCAAGAAAAATTGAAAGTGAAATTATGGAAACAAGGAATCCCACCACTCATGGCTATAATTATGGAAGTGTTTTTTCCCCTAGCCTTCCACAACCTACAAGGTTTACACGACAACAATTGGAAGAAAAAAGAGAAAATGGGCTTTGTTACAAATGTGATATCAAATACACTAAAGGTCATAAGTGTGCTGAGAAGAAATTATTTTACATAGATTATGAAGAGGAGTAAGAAAAGGATCAAGAAACATCAAAAGAAAGTATATACACCAAGAACAAACTCCAAAGAAAGAAGAAATGAATCTGACCATATCTTGTAAAGCATTGGCAAGAATTACTATTCCTCAAACTCGCAAGATAGAAGGACATATCAAGAAGAAAAAGGTTCAAGAAGTGAAATATCACATCGAGAAAGAAGAAATGAATCTGACCATATCTTGTAATGCATTGGCTGAAATTACCACTTAAACTATCAAGATAGAAGGACAAATCAAGAAGAAAAATGTTCAAGAAGTGACAGATCACATCGAGCATCAAGAAATAAATCCAACCATATCTTGTAATGCATTGGAAGAAATTACGACTCCTCAAACTCTCAAGATAGAAGGACATATCAAGAAGAAAAAGATTCAAGCAGTGAAATATCACATCGAGCATCAAACAAAAGTTCTCCAACTTTTTAAAGGATAACACCACTTTGAGCAGAAATTCAAATGAAACAATGGGGCAGTCAACATCGTAGTGAAGAAGTTTTGTGTAGGTATTGGATTTTTATGGATACATCTGCAAACAGCAATTTATGAAAGGAAATGGGGCAATACTAATGCACTTAAGAAATGCGACCTTACATAATGGGAAGACACTCAAGGAAAAAATGGTCAAGATACTTAATACTTTAGAAACAAATATTATCTAGAAAGAAATAGAAAAATGGGTCACAAATATGTTGGGACGACTTTGAATCATCTACAAAAAGGGAACAAAAATGTTGTGGTATGCACTCTCAAGAAGGTGAGGATATGGAAGCAGTTTTTGGTGCTATCTATTATACCAACTAGATGATAAAACGAAGGAAGAGATGAATGAAGAATGATGGAAGAAGTGGGCCACTCATTCAAGTTGCAGAAGATCCCAGTTCAAACAATATCGCCAGAAACTTGATGAGGAAGGCAAAAATCATATGGGACCTAGAGCAGTCACAGAAACAAGAACCCAACAACTACGAAATCAATCAATTTCAGAGTATCTCATCAAGTGGAAGAACTTACCCACTAAAAATTCCACGGGAGGACAAGAATTTTATACAGAAGCATCAAGAACTACTCAAGCGTTGAGGACAACACTTTTTGAAGGAGAGGGGCATGTTAGATCCCTATACTACTAGGGTAACCCCTTATTATTCTTAGTACAACCCCTTTATTATATTGTTGTGCCCATTTAGTCCCCGTATTTTTACTATTGTGTGCCATAGAACCCACTATTGTTATTATTGTGCCCTTACATTATTGTTGTTACATTGGATTTGATTATATTATGACCCCTTAGACTCCTATATATCGAAAGGAGGTCTTGTCATTTGTATCATCTAAGAATTATTCATTTGTGTAATGTAAAGGAGGTTTCCCCCTTGAAGATCTTGAATTCTAAGGTGTTTATCTACCTTTTCTATCTTTTTGTGAGTTGGTTTCATAACACCCTGGCTCCCTTGGAAAGGATTAATGTTTTGAGCATGGCCAGAGAAGGCAATGATCCTACATTCAATGATGAATTGGAAGGAGGAACATATGCACCTCCAAATGCAAAATCTTCTAAATATGTTCAACCACTAGTCATTGAATTCATATATATGGAAGCAACAGAAGGTAAGGTTGATAATAATGAGGGAATCCCACTAGGTGGCATACATTCCAAAAGGATAAGCACCAGAGAAAGGATCATAAGTTTGGGTGCCCCCACTCAAAACCCAGATGGAGGTAGAGCCAAAAACTACCATACTAGGTGTAATAGTAGAGATAGCAATAGTACCTCCTCCTATAGTAGAAGAAGGAGTATGTATAGTAGTCGTATCAGAATCCATACTTGTGCCACTAACATTGGCCATTAAGAAGAACGAAGCAGAGTGAACAGGGCTAGCCATCCTATGAGTCGAAGCACCCACTATGAGACAACGTAAGGAAGATGAGAAAGAATAGGTTCCATAAGAGTCGTAGAGGACTCAGAAACGTCTTCAATTTCTACTTTCTCTTCTAATTGGAAGAGTACTCTAGCGAGAACCACAACGTTCCGCCTGGATTATGGACTAGAATAGGTTCACCCTGTGAAATAAGAGCCATAGAAGAAGTATTTATCTATGTTGTGTTATCTTGTACTAGTTCAAAAGAACTAGTAGAATTACTCCTACGCATTCTCGATGAAGGCTCGACTCTCACAGGTCTGGAAGTCTTCTATATCGATGAATTGTACAATAAACCATCTTTATATAGAAAGAAAAATTAAAGACTCAAATCACCTAAGGCAAGTTAGGAGCACATAGCACTCTCTAAAAAGGTCCTAAAGATACAACCAAGCAAACAAATTCCAAGTATTTCCACTCTGCGTGATTAGGACCAGACACCAAAATATAAGAAAGTGAAGAGAGGACCTCCCGAAGGTAGTTTGGAATGATGAGGACCCAAGCTTACCAGTGAGGTATCAAAAGCAGTTACGTTGACCTATAGACAATAGCCTTTGCTAGCGAAAGTACCCAAGATTCACAAGGGCACCCTCTAGAAGTACTATGAAAGTGATGCAACGTTTGCCTCAGGTACCATGAGAATTCCCCCCCGCACTCACCCTTGTGGTCTACAGGAAAGGCAACTAAGGCCACCAACTCGGGATCAGAAGGTGAACGAAACAATTGTGGACACGTGATCCAACAAGTAGGAAATGGAGTATCTTTGTTTCCTCATCTTCACGTGTCCTCGTTCTTGATTCTTGTTTTAGATTGTTGGACATTGTTATCACCCCAAGAAACTCTCCTTGGTTGTCTCTCGGAGATGCTCGGGAACATTACAAACTCAACATAACGTTGGAAATGGATGAATGGAAGGAATGATGTGTGTTCAAGCCAAATAACCACTCCTACTTTGCTTGACTCCAGACATGCGTGAACACCCCCAGACTACAAGGCTTTAGACCACCAATTACTCACAGTTTTAGGATTGGGTGAATATGGAGAATACTGACCACACTAGCAGATGCACAGGACCCCATGATGGCTGGCTGCAACAAGTTAAGAGGTCTGCAAATCTATTTCCTAATTCACAGGCAGGATGACAGCTCTTTGTCACTAGTTAAATAGAAACCTGAATAACACATTAATTGATACATACAAGATTTTAACACAGAGATAGGGTGACAGCTCCTCTAATGCTAAATATCAAGAGTTCATGAAAACTGCATAATAGGCACAGCCTAGAACATAATAGAAATGAAAAGTGACTAATCAACAGCAAAAGAAGCTTGTATTAGCTGAAAATGAAGACGAGACGCTGCAAGTATCAAAGAAATTACAGTCTCCAGAAGTTGAACCTTACATCAAAACAACAACCATCAACCCTGATTACATCTATTTTCTAGGTATATATAGAGTTTCATTACAAATATATTCTGCTATCCTAGGCATGGAGGGGTCATAATTGACCACCAACCACTTTAACTGTCTGATGGAGTCTCTGGGGCAATCTGCCTGCTTCAGTGAACGAATTTGATCTTCTCGGATGCTTTGTTGTCCTTCTCGAGTAGGTGGAGTGTCGTATGGAAGAAGTTCCATAACCGTTAAATGCGTTGATCTACTCGAGGCACATCCTTTTTCTTCTCAGCCATCCTGTTTGTTGAATGTGGTGGTTGAGGAGGAAATACACCAGGTACAAGTAGATGGTCGCCTTCGTCCTTCGAGTGCATGGCATGATCAAGGTGAGTGGACTGCATGTCGGATGTATGAGCAGGACGGGAATGGATATCAGCCATTGGATCGCGTAGATGGACGGTGGATATGGCTCAGCAGGAGGTATCGGGAAGAAACTAGGGCAGACAATCATGAGCCGTTGGATCTCGAGCGAACAGATCCAATGCTCATCGAGTGGAAGAGATGTGTGGAGGTTAACGAGAGGGGACTACAGTTTTGGCGGTAAGTGGTATTGATCGCATCGCTTTTGGAGGGAGAGGTAATCGTACAAGGGCAAGCGATGCCAGCCAATGTGTGATGCGTGGCGGATGGGACGTGACGAAAACCGCTTTGATCGCGAGTTAACGCGCGGTTGGTTTGCGGGTGCGGGAGGAGCGAATGTCGTCAGATCGCGGTGAGGATGATCAGACGGTGGAAGAAATAAACATGCGGATAATTCATTGAATGCGGCGGGGATGATTAGACGGTGGAAGAAATAAACATGCGGATAATTCGTTGAATGCGGCAGGGACCGTTATATTGTGGTGTGGCAATCAACGGCTGCAAGAAAAAGGCGGCTATGGGCTACGGAGGCGCAGGTTCATGTCGCGGCGGTGCGATGGAGATTTAGGCTTAGCTCTTTGGGGCTTGAGGAAACAGGGACTTATGTCGAGCTTTGGAGGAAAACCAAAGATGGTGGGGATTATGAGAGTGTGAGCGGAGTGAGGGGAACGAGGAGGATGACCGATTGGGGTTTTCTTCGAACAGCAACAACATGGCCAGGCCTGCATTTGACTCTCAAAATGTCCACGTATGTAGCAGAGCTAAAATTGGCTCCTTCTAGGGATGAGATCCTCCCTGTGAGGTCTCAATAACTTGCAGATCAATGTCTTTCCTGTGAAAATTAGATTAGCAAAATTTCCTAGTGTTCCATAGGGCATGGAGTCTAACTGAGCTTACACTAAAACTGATAAAACAACATATTTACAATTTTAAGGCCAGAGACCTTAAACAACATAAATTTTTAGAAAACGTCCATTAACTGGGCCATCAAAAACTGCTTCTCCTCCCATACTTTGCAGTATGAAGGTATTGTTCCCTTGGATCTGAGAAATAATAAAAGGTCCTGTCCAGAAAGCATCAAACTTCCCATGGTTGCCTCTCTTCTATTTCAGTGCATCCCACTTCAGAACCAAATATCCAACCTAAAAATTATCTATTTTTGTCCTTCTGTCAAAAGCATCCTTGATCTTCTTCTGATGTGCTGCAGACTTTTCAACCAGTTGTTCTCTGATTTGGTGTATCTCTGCTAAATTAGTGATCCTTTTTGCCATGTCTTCTTCCTCATTCTGTTCTTGTTGCAGGAACTTTGCCACTGGGAGAGTTAACTGAATTGGGAACGCAGCCTCAGTGTCATATACCATCTTGAATGGAGAATTCCCTGTGGATTTCTTAATGGTCACCCTGTCAACCCATAGTGCATATTTGAGCTTAGAATCCCAATTCTTTTTGTTATCCTCCAACAATTTTTTGATTATCCTTATTAGGCTTTTGTTGGAAGATTTTGCTAGACCATTGCCTTGAGGGTAGTATGAGGTGGAATGAACCAATTTAATGCCCATTGAATTGCACTTGTCCACCAATTCTTTTGCCCTGAAGGCTGTTGCATTATCTGTGATTAATTTATGTGGATAACCAAATCTGGTGAAGATATGCTCAATCAAAAACTTCATGACCACATCATGATCAACCTTTCTGGTAGGGATTGCTTCAATCCACTTAGTGAAATAGTCAGTGGCTACTAAGATCCATCTGTGCTAGCCACTGGAATGGGGATTGATCTCTCCAATGAAATCCAAGCCCCACTGTTGAAAAGGGCCATTTGCATGTATTGGTTTTAAGGGCAGGGACTTCAATTGTTGTTTCCCTTCAAATCTTTGGCACCTGTCACAAGATTTAACAAATAAAAATACATCAAAAAATAAGGTAGGCCAATAGTACCCAGCTCTAAGGATTTTGTGGGCTGTAGTCTTCCAATACTGGTGCCCTCCACACATGCTGGAATGAAACTGCTGCATAAAGTCCATTGATTGTTCTTTGTCCAGACATCTTAAAAACAACCCAGATGGGTCCCTCCAGTAGAGCAGATTTTCATAAATGCAATATTTAGCTGCCCTGAGCTTAACAGTTCTGGCTTGGCTCGTGCTTAAGCCTGGAGGAACTTCTAGCTTCAGCAAGAATTTAACTATTGCAGAGTACCAA